>JAVJGG010000043.1:19199778-19239609 GCA_035590195.1 Aviceda cuculoides
TATATAAACTGGGGGGAGTTGGCCTGGGGGGATTGCTGCTCGGGGACTAACTGGGCATCAGCCGGCAGGTGGTGAGCAATTGCATTGTGCATCACTTGTATATTCCAATCCTTTTATTATTATTATCGTAATTTTGTTAGGGTTAGCATTATCCTTATTAGTTTCTTCCTTTTTGTTCTATGGAACTGTTCTTATCTCAACCCACAAGCTTTACCTTTTTTTTTATTTTTTCCCCGGTTCTCTCCCCCATCCCACTGTGTTTTGGGGAGCGAGTGAGCGGCCGCGCGGTGCTGAGCTGCTGGCTGGGGTTAGACCACGACATGTCCCCGGTTGCCTCTCGGCGCTAGTGACTGCGTCACCCAGGACGCCCAGCACCCGCACCCATCAGACCCCGTGCCTAAATAGCTGACCCTGCCCGCTCGCTTTTGGTAGCCAGCAGAGCATCTCGCTTGCCCAGCTGGCTCAGTGCAAGGCCGACACAGGCAAGGGATGCCTTTGGTCCAGAGGCTGCGGCCGGAGCCGGGGTCCACCTGCACGAGCACCGTGATTCCCATCGGAGACAATCCCGTGTGAGCCAGCCGCCGCAGCCAGGCGTGCTCTTGTAATAGCTTTGAGGGGAAAAAAAAAAAATCCAAGCGGGCTTGTTTGGGGACTTGGTTCAAGCCGAGAGCGTGCCCTCTTAAGCTGTTTGCCCGACTTTGATGTTGTTGATGGCGTTCGCCTGCCCGGCCAACTCCTCCCCAGCGCAACGCCTCGGGCAAGGGCTCAAAGCAGAGAGGTTCCTCCAAGGCTCTGAAAGCTAAATTGAAACGAAGTTATTGAAGTTATTAAACTTTAAGAAGGTGCAAGTGTATGTGCCAGCTAGTTACTTCTCGATAAGTATATACTATTAATAGCACTTTAAAAAACCCAACTCCAGATCTGCAGTATAGCTATTCTTCAAGATTCTTTTGACTATTATGAGATTAATGGATATGGGGCAGTTTGGAACGGATACATTAATTTTAATCACTTAGCTCAGTTTGTATTAATGAGAGAGAAGTGGGTGAATCCTATAGAAAGACATGAGAACATATACCTTAAAGGCATATGTGGCGATTATGCATTTTGTGTTAGAAAATTATTGCTAAGCACTGAAAAAACTGACAACTGAATTTATCAGATGGACACATCCAATACATAGGGCAGTGCAGCAATATATATAACAGTGGCAATGCCACTTTTCTATGAGGTTAAGCAAATTCTGAAATAAATCTGGGGAGTGAAGTAATTGTATTTCTTCCCACTGAAGACCTTTATACGTGCGTATTGGGAGTGTGCTGGGGTATATTTGCCTGTGCTTTTACCGTGAATTCGGGCTTATGACCATGTTAATGTTTTTTGATACACTTGAGTGTTTGGTTGGAGCTGAACGACTCAGATTAATCATATCACTTTTCAAGTGCCTTTAGTATAATTTTTTCTTTTTTTTTATTTATAGACTAGAGACTTTGGGCTCTATAGTATGTCCTTGCTGGCCTCGAAGCTAGCAAGTACTACTCTTTTCTAGCCCGATCTCTCTCCCCTGCTCTTGCCGTAAGCTCATCGCCGTAGCCTGAGGCTGGAAAAGCCCGACAAGGGGCTGCCCTGGAACTGGTGTCAGGTTATTAAATGGAACAAGGAAAGAGCTTTATATGGGAGTGACACCCCTGTGAATCTGCCCGGGGGCACCACCTCTCTGCCTACACGCGTTACGTCTATACGTTATCAGCCTGAGGACCGGGAGCCCCGCGTTAGAGGCTGCTAAGGTTGCCCCTCGAGTAGGGCAGGACGGAGCGCCGTTGCCACCCCGTTGGGTTTGCGCTTCACTCGTTAGGCAGCCCGGAGGTGATTTAACATGATGGGATGAGCTTTCATCACTAGGAAGCCAACAAATGTTTGTAGTTATAATTAGGAAATGTGCTAACGCTCCTATTAACCTGATTGATAGGGAGTCTTGGTTAGGCAGAAAACTGATTTTTCCCCAAGTGACTGCAACAGAAGACCCATTTAGTTTGAAATGGGAGTTATAAGGAGTGTAAATTTCTGACGATCCCTTTAACCAATGAAAAAATGGTTAGGTGCATCTTCAAAGGTTTGTCGCGATGGAAGAAACCCCAAGATGAGGATGTGTGTTACAGGAGGGCAATATTTTTTTTTTCTCCTATAGCTCGGATCACAGCACAGAGTCTGGATGGGCAGCCCCCGCGCAAGCGCCGTGGTCTGTCCCAACGCCGGGCTGCGTTACTGACCCAGAGCAAAGCTTGCTGACACTGCACCACGCTTACCAGCCATCAAATTTAGGACAGGTCTGTCCTTCCGAAAGGACAAGATCATTTTAAAACCGGGAGCAGAAGAACCACATAAAAAGCTAGGCTGATTGTATCAGTGCACCAATACAGGCATATAATTTGGGACCCAGGCTGATATTCGCAGAGTGTCAAGCTGTCCTTGTCACCTTGGGTCAATGCTATTTCTGACGTCTCTGTACCGTCTCGCATGGCACCGTGAAGATGTGCCCTCGCTGACCTAACGGAGCGATAAAGAAAGCTGCTCTCTTTTTAATGCAATTCTGGGAGAAAATGGCCGCTTTTCAGAAATAAAATGGTTTCTGCTAAAGGTTTACCCGGTACAAATGCGCTGGTGATGCGGCTGTAGCTGTGCTGTGTGGCTCTTCACAATGCAAAGTTTCTGACCTAAAGAAGAGCTTGTGTGCCCCAAAGCTTTTCTGTTCTCCAACCGCTTTCACTGGTTTAATAAAAGATTGTAGCTGCCCATGCAAACCTCGCTGTCTATACCAGGAATTAAACTCTTGCGTCCAAAAGGACTTGATGCTGACCTTAAAAACCTTGAAAACCTGTTAACATTAGGCAAAATGAAGAAGATGTACAGAACCAGGGTGGATCATGTTTTACTCGTACACAGGCAAACAAAGTTTTGTAATATAATCAAAGGCCAAAAATTAGCTCGAGGTAGATGCAATAGAGCCCCAATGACAGTTACTGACAGCGCTTTGTCCCATTATTATTTATGTATCAGTCGAAGTCACAATAATATTAAAGTCACCCTCACTAAACATACACCACTTTGTATTTTGACAGCACTTCATAAACATTAATGAATTAAGCTGAAGTAAACATTTCCCTAATATCAACCTTTCCTGAACTGAGCTGCAAAGGCAGATTAAAGGCAATGAGGAGCACACTGCAGTTCAAGCTCATAAAAACCTCTCATTGCTTGTCCGGGGCTTGAGGAAAAAAAAAAATTTCGGACCTTCCATCTGCTGCAGATCCATTAACAAAGCATCGCAAGCGGCTGTTACGTGCCCTGTCATTTGGATATTATACTAATGTGGGGGAAGGAGAAGGGGCAATATAAAAATACAGTTCAAAAGGACCTTGCAAAGCTCAATGAATTTGGACTTACAGTGATAGAGAAGATCCGTGCTTATGTGTTGAAAAAAATAGAAAATTGTACCCCAAGCTAATCTCATATCTCACAGTTAGTTGCCAAAATTCAGCTGATGCCACCTTCAGGGATTATAGTTGTGTAAAAATAACCTAAGCTGTGAGCTGATACGCAACAGCAGCGAAATAATGTGGCGTTGGTCAGCAAAGACGGCATGTGCTGAAACATTTTGGGGGTTTTTTGATGTCTATAAGGAAAGTATGTAGAATGGCTTGCTGGCCGTGCAGTTTTTGACAGCAGCTGGTTTTCGGGTGAGCTGTGCTGTTCCTCTGCCTTTAACGGGAGCGACGCGGGTTGCTCCGGCCGCGGCCTGAGCCAGGCAGCGGTAGGCTGGCTTTAGGATGAGGGACAAAGTACTTACAGGCCAATTTTTCCAGAGTCCTTCATGCAAAAGTGCTACTTGTCTGAGTTTTGCACAAGGAAAACTCACACATCCGAATTGTTTTGCTGAACTTGCAGGAACTCCTGAATGCAGATTTAATTCCCCCCAAAATACAGACAAAAAAACCTCCGTAGCATCTTAATGGTCCCTTTGGAAAAGCTGGCCAAGCCAGACAGTAACACCCAGTAAATCCTTGTTATCTATGCTTGCTTTACTAATGAGCCTGAGTATCATATTTAAATCCCTGTAACTGCATCTCATATACTGGCTGGCGTGAAAATAAAATATTCCCGTTCGGCGTTTGGTGTATATCACGGGCAGCTCCGCTGTGCTCCCGAAATGCCTTTCCTGTTATTAGCGCGTTGCGGGCCTTTGAAGGGTCACCGTGATGGATAGGACGGTGGAGGCCATCGGAAGGCAACATTTCAAACCGAAAATGTTACAGCTATTGGAGGGTAATTGAGATACTGTATATTTACACAGGTCTGTCTTGGAAATATTCCTTTAGCGAAGGCTAAGTTTGATTAAGGGTTTTCCTCCCTGGATCAGGGCAAAGACAAATTCAAAGAGCAAGAGGAAAGAAAAAAGAAAGGGAGGCTGGAAAATAAAATGGGACGTTTCTAGTATAGCCTGCCTAATGGTTGTGGATGTCAGTTGGGAGCAGATGGATGCAACTCCACTTGGGGGGGTGGGGAGGGGGATTTTTTAGAGATATGACCTGTTTTCTTTTGATCAAATTTGTGCTGCATTATGCAGAATATTTTAAACAACATTTTCCTGAAGGGTTATTTATAGTAGGATCAAACTTCAGGAATGAGCGTTTGTTGGGTAAGGCTCTCCGTCCTCGACGCATTTTGCTGCTTTTCCCAGCTGAAGTAAGAGGAGCAAATTATTATTTGTACATTTATGGAGGTCTGTGTCCCCTTAGGTCATTAGTAAAATCAACAGGCTCAAACCTATGCTGAGGTTCTCTTTGAGGAGCTGTGTTTAATCCCCCTGTCCTGAGCAGGGGCTAGGACTGCTACGGGGAAGGCAATAGGATTTTAGAGGAAAAACACACAGACAGCTTAGAGGATGGTCATATTTTTCACTTCCAACCTCTGGGAATACTCCTAAATGAGACGGAGGAAACAGCACGAGCGGTTATGAAGAGCCGCTGGCGGGGATGGTGCGCTTCCCAGAGAATCGCCGGTTCTGAAAACGCGGGCTCCCTTTGTGTGCAGGAGTTTTTACGTCCTGCTGCCTCATTATCTCAGTAACTTATTATAGTTTTATGTCTGTGTTGTGCTGCAAATGGACTGTCCGTAATCCCCTTTTTATAGACTTAATCTGGCTGGTAACAAACGTCTACAGAGTCGGCGTAGCATCTTCCCTTTGGTGGTGGGGGCACAGCGTGAGCCGAGAACACCCCTCCTGTCTGTCTTTTAAAATCCCTTCTATTCCAATCTGACTTTAAAGAGGTGTTGGTGTTGACATTTCGGCGTGAAATACAGCTGTGTGTTTACTTCTGGAAAGATCACTGCCAGCTGTCGCAGCTGCAGCCTTCTGTACGCGCGCAGCGGTGATCTAATTAACATCCCCTTTGGTACCGGGAAGTTCACATTGGACAAGTCTCTAAAGCTGGTTTTTGGAGATTTGAGTAGCTTAGGTGCTTACTGAGATAGGCTGGATGAATTTTAGAAACTGCCTTCTCAAACATTCTGTGAAATAACTATTACGATTTCACATCACCTGTACACACAAGCCAGTTAATTTGTTTTCAGTGAACATTTGTACGAGTGAATTATTCACCCATCTGCAATATTTATCTTTAAAATGACTAGACAATTCAGCTCTGTGTGGAGATGTGCCTCCGTATGAATTCATAAATCCATGATCACTGGCAGGACATTTTCTGCAGGGGCTGATGATCTATTTATTCTCCCTTTTCTTCTCTCCAAGGCTTAGCCCAGGCCCTCTTGCTTTGACATGAACTGCAAGCAAACAACTTGTATAGTATTTTACTACTTCCTAGTTTGAATATAAAGCTCCAACAACGCTCTCAGCAACTGCAGCTTGTCAGGTTAGCAGCTCTCAGATGATTATACGGGCAGCAATTTCGTGCGATTTTTTTTTTTTTTTTTCCTTGCACACAGCAGACATAATGAGCAGAAGGGATTATGTGATGAGCTGAAATTAGTGAGCTAAATAAGGAATTGCAAATGCAAATTTGGAGCCTTTGCAACTATTAGTGGTCAGCTCTGAGCCTACCAGAGAGGGCTAACTTTTGGGAGGGGTTTTCCCTTTTTCTGTTCAGAGATGCTTGGAGCTCCCACGCTCTGGGGCAGCACAAAGAGGACACAGAGGGACATAAAATTGCCAGTCTGGGTATTGAAAATCATCCTACCGAAATTGGCCTTACTTGCCCCAGTGGCCGGGATTGCCCCAGGACTGGGATTGCCCCGGGGGTGGTACTCCCCCTGGCAGGGAAGCAACTGGAATTGCTCCGTATGTCAATGGCCAGTGCTTTTCCTGGAGGAGAATGGGAAGAGTATTACTGGCAATTCATAGCTGCCTAAACTAATGATTTGGAAAATTGTTCCAACACCTTCATCTTAAGAGAGTCTGGGTTTTAAAGAACAGCGAGGATCTTACTTAAATGGCATTCCTCTGTGGTCATTAATAAAGCCATTCTTTGTCAGGGAAGATCCAATATGACGAGCATGAGGAACTCCATCTTACTGGTCTGGATATTCGGGGCTTGAGCTCAGCCTGTATGAACTGGAGCAGTTCTAGTCAAGTGAGCAGTAATTTCCATAACCTTAGGAAGTAAGCCTGAATATCCATGTTTTTGAAGAGCAAATTTGCTGAAGCATTTACTTAAGAAAATGCATTCTTTGCATAGACCAATATTTACTGAAGTGCACTGAAATATGCTGTGTGAGGGATAGCTTTTACCAGCAGTTACTGAATGTTACAGTCACTGTTTTGTCTAATTGCTGATATGCGGCATACAAAGAACTATACCTGAATTTCTCTCCTAAGAGACTCTTTCTTCACATATTTTCCTCAAGCCTTTCCTGAAAAAGAAAAGCATGCTTCTCTGTGACAAGAGAGTTTTCTCCGTCTGCAAAGGAAAGGTTGCATTTGCCTCAGCTTTAAATTATTCTGAAGTGACTCACGAATCTTACCTTGAAAGTGAAGTGCTTCACTACATTAAAGAGTCTTGTGAAGAAAGCAGCTAAAATACTGTAACCTATTTCCACCGATTTTAGGATTTAAGTTCTGCTAATGCATCTGTACCCTTTGTTAATGTCTACATGGAGAATAAAGTGGTTTACGCTTGAACTTTAGTACCTGAAAATGAGAACAGCGCAGCTGCAGTTGTGGTCACCCAGCAGAAATGATCATACCCACCCCGGCTCTAACTGTTAAGTACCCAAAAAATAGCCTGATATGGAGTAGATAAGTCTTCTCCTGGTACAAGAAAGATTTGCCTAGTAAAGGAAGAGTCTAAATCAAAGTTGTCCTGGATCAACTAGACACCAGCTCTCTAACCCACGTAATTTTGTTATTTGAGCTATTATCTGTGGTGTGCCCCTGTCCATGCTGTTCTAATTAGAAGGATAACTAACGGAACAGCGTGACACCGCTAACAGGGAGACTGAAGTTTTAGTCGAATGCACAAATTAGCTTTGAAGTTTCCTGCAGTCCTAAAGATTTTATGGTAATTTTCCATTTCTGCATAGGCGTATTTGCATTTTGCAAGACAGTTTTGCTCTAATCATTTGTCAGATATTGCCAATCTGTTGTCAGTAGAGTAGAGCCACCAACTTGGAGAGCTTTTAATATTACTGTGCCCGTTGTCTTTAATGGGCATCTGGGAGCTGGCTCCTGGGGACTGAGCGTGGATATTCCAGAGCAGAAAAGGCATTAAGGCATCAGTCTGACCCAGTGAATGCCCAGACCGAGCCTGCAAAATGCTGTGGGCAACCAAGCAGGCATGTAGTATCTGACCAGTAATGCATTGTGGAGCATTTCTTACATCCCACTCTTGTTTTTCCATTTCCCTTTGCTGGACAGAATATGCTGATCTGTTCAAGCACGAGGGATTGCGTAAACCCTGGTTTTGGCAACAGTTAGAGACATCTATAGGTACTCACCAGAAATGTCAGTTGTATGAACAGCTCTTCCTTTGCTTACTGCTATTGGAAAATGAAGGAGCAAAGGAAGAATAACTTTGGAGCGTAAATTCTCTGGACGTGTCCTCTCAGCCAGGTCCTGTTTTCGTTACGGAGGCTGGCAGAAGGCTCTTGCTCCTCGGTTCTTCTGCTGCATTGAAATGCAGGTTCTATCATCAAGCAATTAAAAATATGGCGCCTTTGGGACCTGTCTTTCATTTATTTATCAGACTGGGGGTTTTTTTTGGTGCTGTGCAGCGTCCCTCCTCCCCTGAGCTATCACCTTATCATCACGTCTCAAACTTCCTTTTGCTTTTCCAAACTATCCCAGTTGACCCAGTCCCACCTCTTGGTCTGCTTGCGCATCACCTCACCCAGTAAGCCTCGCTGGAGGCTCACTTTCACAAGGCAGTGGCAGACTGATCCCAGTGCCCTGTGGCTCAAGGCATGCCTTCTGCGTGTCCCCTGCCCAGCAGCTTCACCTTTACCTCCTCCAGCTCTCTGCTGGTGCTTCCTTTGAAAGCTCATTCACTCCAACTGGGGCTTCTCTTTCTGCCCAAGCCCCCTCTGCTCTCACAACGTAAAAGTCTCTTTTTAGACCTCGGGTCACAACCTGCACCTCTCCAGACCAGGCGCAGTCAAGCTTTTCCCTTGCCTTGCAATGCCTCCTCCTCGTCCCTCCTCCGCTGGCCTCGTCTCTGCTGCCGCAGCAGCAAAAATTGTCTCCTGGCCCCTTCTTGCAGCTGTAACCCCGCTTGGCAGCCGCACGTTTTCCTGCCTCACTGTCCAGTGTGTTTTCAGATCACAAAAAAATGCACACAAACTCACGGTTCCTCCCTCCACAGCCCTAACTGAACTTTAACCAGCTGCTGTCACAGCCCGGGCCCCATTTGTTAGCCAGTTCCTTGTCCAATTGATTAGTTCACTAGCCTTGCTGTTTTAACAGCCTTATTGGAGTTCATGTAAATCATATCTCCAATCTCACTCCCGTTCTCTCGTGCTGTCCCTTTCCCAGAGATATGAATCAAACATGAATATTGATCAGCATTTAATGCCAGACACAAAGGAGAATCTGCTTTCATGTAATATGAAATATTAATAAAATATTAATGAGGGCAAAGGAGAAGGTTGCAAACATGATGGCCAGCTCATCTCTCTCCTCCTGCTGCAATAGGGTATTAAGACATGCCTGCGTTAACGCCGTGGTCTGGGCTTTCAGCTGCATTGAAATTCGGATTTGATTTCTAAGTCCAGATTTGGAAAAATCAAGGGACTTATCGCTTGAAAGGATTGACGGAGAGGCTTTAGGTGCTTTTATCCTGCATATACACAGGATGGTTCCTCAAATAGTAGTGCTCTGAATTTTGACATCAATCATTTTATCAAAGCTGGACATGTTGATCGCTTTCAAATGCTGTGCCTCATTTAGCTGGACAGTTACTCACATTCTGCAATGTGTTCCCCATGAAGTACGGTCATATTTCTAATGGTGTAGACTGGCACTCAGAAAGCAGCATCCGAGCTCAACTTGTCAAAGGGACTTTGACAGGCGAGTCCCTGTCTTGGTTTGGGATAGGTGTGGGCTCGCTTGCGGTTGCTCGTCAGGAAACTCTGAGGTATAACTCGAATGCCTAAAGAGCCTTCTTGTTATTGTCCTATTAGTTTGAGACCGTGGTGAGGGAGAAAATAATGAGTTTGGAGTATTTGGAAATAAAGAAGCCAATGTGATCTGTAAAGCTGTATTTTGATCTGATTTATAAGCATGGCAGAGAGATCACATCTGAGCTGCAGCAAGACAGGCAGTCTCGCTCTCTGCTGCGTAAAGGTAATCAGGGATACAGCTAAGAGAAAATAGAAGGGTAGGAAAAAAAAGAAAAATAGAAGAGGAACATAGGATGAGAAGAACAGAGGACCCAAAGAGACGATGTAGAACACAAACATAATGTAAATTGCATCTATAAAGGAAAAATACTTCAGAGTACTATGTCTGTCGTGCAATTAGTTTGTTCGGCGTAGATTGCAGAGCATCTCTACCAGATGGATCCAGCTACTTTGGATGTAGAAAGGCATTGCTGAATGTACTTCTGGTGTGCTGGGTTTGATGCTTTCCTGGGTTACACCCCACTTTGATGTGGTTTATGCAGGTGTGTGTGAGGGAAGAAGCTGTACTGTGAGAGCAATTGTCAACTAATAGCAGGATATAAGAAAAATAGGGCTAAAAAATTGAGAGCTGCCTAATCTGGAGATCTATCATTATACTTCAAATATCAGATCTTGCTAGGAAAAAAAGCCACTCTTAGCCCAGGTCAGTTTTTTGTCATGAACTTTGAAGATGCTTCAGTGTTTACCAGTATCTGGTGGTTGTTTGATCTTCAAGTTAAGTGTAGCCCCTGCTAGATTTATGAGCTGCTGAAAGAAAGAGAAGCAGAGTTATACTTCTACCACACTACAGAGTAACTAGAGATGCTGCAGTCTTCTAAATCATCATTGCTTATTAGGAAAACTTTCATTTTCACTGCTGCTGGATGACAGTTCGTTTTAATTTTGCTTTCTGAGGATCCTCTCCGTCAATGACCCGCAGTCTGTATAAGTGGGAATAGAAAGCAATTGACATGAAATCAATATTAATTCAGGAGTGCGTTGGGTTTTTTCCTCCTTTTGTAACAGATACTTACCAGGGTGTTACGACCTGGCACTCTGAAGCTGTTGAGCTTCCAAATGCAGGACTCTGAGGCTCTTGGAGGGATGCTCCTGAATGAGCACAAGCAGTGTCCTACGGGCCATGGTTGTGTTGTATGCTCAACTACACACTGAGATTAAATGTCAGTTTTATGTTCTTGCTTTTTATCAGAACCAGTCACTGCAGTTATTTCCAAGGCTTAGAGAAACTTCACAGCTGTTTTCCTCAGAAATCTGTTGAGCAACTGCTTGGTTTGGTCAGTGTTCAAGCAGCGTGGGGCTGGTTTGTTTTGTTTCATTTTAGGTGGAAGTGAAGGTAAGGAAAAATATAGGAGTTTTTATTGTTGGTGGTTTTTAAATAGGTCTAAAGCAGAGTTTGTCACTTGTGAACCTAGGATCAGGACTAGACTTTCCAACCATCATACCAGAGATATCAGAGCAAATTTTAAAGGAAGATCAAGCAAATGTTGCTGGGAATTTATTGAGGTTTCTCCCCACATGTAAGAGTTTAAGTGGAAGGAATCCCAGGGACATGGGAGAGAAAAGCTGATGCCCGTGGATCAGTTTGGCACTGGACTCACTGCAGGGTGCTGTGTATGTTGGCTGTGCTGAAGACTAAGTTATGAACAGTTTCCTATTTAAAGACAAGAATATGGTATTTAACGTAGATTTGAAGCAGGTAACACTGGAAGGACTCCAAGAGGAACATGCTGTGCAAAGAGCAATGAGACAAGATGATTTTAGGGGCAACATCTCAGGAGACAGAAGAGAAAAAAGGCTGCAGCGCAGATGACAGGGGAAAACCTTCCAGTCTTTTATCAAACGCTAATCTAAACATTCAGCCTAGTCAACCAAGGATTGAGCTCAGGGGATTTGGGGTTTATTTCTGGCTTTGCAACTCTTTTTTAACCTTAAGCAAGTAATCTTATCACTCTCTGCCTCAGTTTCCCATGCTGGAAAAAGGCATTCATGGTACTATCTCCCTATACAGCGTACTTCACTACATGTTTCATAAAAGTGTGTAATAAAAGTCTAGCACTGTTTGTTGCACCCAGAACAAGCTTTTCCAGGAGCTATAACCAATGGGGAAAAAAAAGGTCCATCACCCGAGGAGGCTGGCTGCTGAGCATCTCTCTCGTCAGTGCGAGGAGGGTTGGGAGCTGTACGGCTGCTGTGCAGACCTGCCTTCTGCATGCCGTGCCTCTGGGAGGGATGGAGGGGGTTAGTTGCTAGGGCTGTTAATTTGGCACCTTTAACCAGATATCTATAAAAAGTGGGGAAAACTGAATCATCAGTCTCAGGTGCTTGTTAAGTGTTCTTGTTAGAGACTATGGTCCGTAGCTTTAGTCTGCTAAGAGTAATTCTGTTCATCCTCCTGGCTGCCCAGCAGATGAGCAAAATGACTGACAGCAGAAATATTCCAAAACAGGGGATATTAAGCAAGCACACTGATGACTGATGTCTGCTGTTCTCCCAGTGGAGTTATCACTTATGTGATTTAAGTTGACTTCAGTGACATTTTCGCCCTTGAGGATTTCTCTCCTCCTATGCAGAACTGCGTGCGCTTTACTTGAAGTTTTGTAAAGAGCCATGCAGGGAGGATCTTCCCACTGCAGGGCTGCGTTTCCATCAGTGTCACAGGCATCAGTCAAGGAGGGCTTTTCCAGTGACAGCAAATGTTATGACCGTCCCAAGACTTGAGCTGGTTCTTTGCTGGCCACTTGATCAAAGCTAAGATCCTGATGTCAAGCTGTAGAGTCCTCAGCTCAGGCGTTGGCCTGTCTGAGAATCCATGACATTGTCCCACACTGAACCAGCAGTTTTTGACAAAGGGGAGTCAGACTGACTTCCCAGTTTAAGGCAATGGTAGACACTGGGGAGGATCTTTAGCTCTGAAATGGGTTTCTCTCAAAAACTTTGCTGGCTTTCAGGACACGCCGGCCGGTGCGGCATTTGCGGAGGTTACCTATAGCGTGGCTGATGGGAACGCTCAGAAGAGGCAGGGGAACGCTTCCTGCTATATCGGCCAAGGCAAGGAGTAAATGCATCTTCCTACACTGACATATGCATCAAAGTATATAAACAGATGAGTAAAGTTAAGTTCATATGGTATCAAACTAGAAAGGTGTGAAGTAACACCTTCATTCTCGTATCTATGTCTTCCTAATTGCACTCCACTGAGATCACTTGCAAGCCCGTGATGGATTTCTGTATAATAGGAACAAGTTGTATTTGATCTTAAGTTTTTTTCAACAAGAAGCAGAAATGAAAGGTGAGATTCAGAAAAGATCATGAAAATTATTGCCTAAATTTAATACCAAAGTGTTATCTCCTATTGGAACTTTCTTCTTGTAAACGTGTGACCCATTTTCTAGTGTCCATCTGTGTATTTATAACGTGCTGTGGGAGCAGGAACTGAACACCAAGGACGTGACAGGTTGGGTTGGCCATGTGCTAAGCAAAGCAGCAGTTATACGTAGGGAAGAGATTTGTGACAGGGTGCGAGAGGAAGACATATGCTTCCTTCAGAGATTATAATATTGACTTAAATCATATTAGTATCTGGTCTCAGAGGTCATCTCCAACCTTGAAGTACTTTTGGCTTCTGTGCTTAGCGTTCGTTTTAGTGACTGGTTATTTTGAGTGACAGTTGTCAGAAAAAAATATGTAGAATTCCTCATTTGGAGATGATCAGCTGTTGCAGCAAACAGCCAAGGAAAAGGAGATGGTCTTTATCATAACGTGATAAAGTGTGACACAGAGCTCTGGAAAGGATTGTTCTAAACTTCTTCTTGCCCTACTGCGCTTGTCAGAGACTGACGGGCAAGTCTTGCTGGCTCAAAGTGCTGCTGACAAGATTGAAGGTGTATTAGGAAAACTGCTTTCTCCTGGGCATGAAATTATTCCGACAGTTGCGAAGGAAATGTATTCCAGTAATCTACTGCCACTTCATGTGTACTGCAGAAAACTGGAGATTGCTTCAGTAAAAAATAACATCTGCATTAATACTGTGTAAAATTGTCAAAAATCAACCGCTTGCTTTATTCAGCAGTCAGAAAACTGAATTGCTGTAATTAATGGACATACTATTTTTTTTTTGTATGTGCGCATATTACCATTCTACCCATTTCACAGATGCAGACATTGAGTTCACCAAAAAAGGCATCTTAAGAAATCCTGATTTCAGCTGTATGCTCATACTTTGGTTTGCGCCGTGGGGTCTCACGCCGGCAGAATCGAACGCAGCGGAGTCTCAGGCCCTCGACCGCCAGCCTTAGGTGACCCTCCCTCCTTGTGAAGAAGTTGTTGGCTGGGGTAGAGGACTGTGGCCCTACAGGGTGATATACTTCCACAGCAGAAGCGTCCCACCTAGACACGCAGGATAGCTGCTCCGAGAGGTCCTTGACAAAGAGGTTTGTTTCTGGGACAGTGAGTGATGACTGCAGAAAACAAATAGAAAAAGTTAGAGGAACCGTACTGAAGAGTCTTACCGAAGGATTTTTTTATTCAATATTAATTTTATCCGTAGCTGCAGTAAGTATGGTAATTGCCAGAACGATATGTAGAGTTCCCGCTTTGGGAACCATCACTCAAAGTTAGTAAATAGTCCATCGGCTGGATCGATGGCTGCCCGCTCCGGCTTCACTGCAGGCAGCCCAGGGCTGCGTCCCCAGGGTCTGCCCGGGGTCCGGCAGGATTCTTACAGCTGAACTGGGCACTCTGCGCTCCCAGTGCAGCATCTCATCTCACAGTGCTTCCAGGGTGGCTAGCAAAGTTAAAAACGCCTTGGCATAAAACCGTCAAGCTTTATCCTTCCCATAAATTTGCCCAAGGACTAGGAGTGTTTTAAGGCACATCAACCTAAAGAAGTTTTAGAGTGCGCTGGAAAAGAGCTATAGTGCTGCGATTTACAGCCAGGAACATTCACCTGGACAATAAGAATCCTGGTGCATTGAGCTGAAAAATATGCTGCAGTGTATGGTATTGGCTTGTTTGTAATAAAACACTAGCCTAGTACATTTTATTGGTTTTACAGCCATTTATTGTTTTGTTTTCAGAAATACAGTATGTAAGCAAAACCAATAAAATAGTTTATTACATAGTAATTGTTCAAGAAGAGAAAGACCTATCAGAAGAGGTATCTCTTAAAAAGTATTCGGTTGGTCTCATGTACTAGGAGAGAAAATGGAGGAGATGCTTGAAGACTGTCCCAAGTTCTCCGCCGTCTTTAGTGGGGCTGGGCAGAGAGCTTTTCACAAGGCTTTGGACAATTGCTCGTAAGCTTTATCAGTGGGAGCCCAAACAAGGCAAGAACACAAACCAGAAAAACAATATTTACTATTGGTTATTTGTCAAGCTTGTATTAAAAGGTTTCAGCTACCCAGTGAGAGAGCAGAGTGAATCAGAGCACACCCTGAGACCAGACACAGAGAGAGCAGCAATTTGACTAACACGTATTGCATTCAGGTGGCCAGCTGTGGTTCTCTTACCTCTTCTTTTGTATTTTTCTCTCTTAATATTAGATATGCTTGCTTAAATTCAAGTCTAGGCTCTGCAAAACCTTATCTACTTGCCCACCTTTTCTTACCTGAGAAGTCATGTTACCATGGTGCATATGATAAAGTAACAAGTCCGTGTGTGTGTTTGTAAGATGGGGACTCTGGATTTCAGTATTTGTACAGTGGAACTTGTTAATGACAAGTAAGTGATTAGTGTCACTCTCACAGGACCAAGTCCAAGGAGATGCCGTTGAAAGAAAATTACCAGAGTTCTGATGATTTAGGACAGACCTGAGTTTACTGTGGTTTACACTGGGAATTTTACCAGAAATCTCAAGAAATGCACAAAATAAATGGCAAAACGTTGCATCAAAACAGTTAGAGACCAGATAGTCTTGGAACCTTTTTTCTCTCCTTTGTGATTAAATAGTTTATGTCAGTCTCCAAGTCCTCTGGAGTAGCTCAGCACTAGTGTCTGGTGTGTCTGGAAGAGCAGTGTCACCACTCTCCCTGTTCCTGCTCAGCTTCTGTACACATGAGCACCCAGTAAGCAGCGGCTTTTCCAGGGGTAGTTTTACTACCCTAAAAAGCAGTTTTATGGTATAGTGTTCATCTTTCCAGCCCCGTTAAACATTGACTCTCCTCCATTCTATTTCCATGTAGGTAAGAACAAAAAAACAAACAAAAAATCAACTCACGAAAAACCCCGCCACATTTCCTGAACTTCCAAAAGTGCAGGTGATTTCAGTTTCAGAGGTACAGAATAGCCATGGACCGTGATCCCGAGCTTTAGACATGCGAGTTCGGACTGTCAGCCATAGAAGGACTACTTCTCCCCAGAGGATGCCTTTGGGAAGCCAAACTCCTTCAACACGTGTCAAGTATCCTAACTTTCATCCTGACCTGAACCTGTAAGGAGGAGCGTTTTGGGCATACTTGGTTCCACCTGCAGCGTTTCAGCAGCCTGAAATGTTTGCCGTGTCCCCTCTCCTACTCAGCAATCTGTAATCGAGCAGCTCTTTCCAGCACACCCGCTACAGCTTCATCCTTATACCGCAGGAACCAATTCCAAGCTATTATTACACTGCTTAATGATCCCGTTCAGGCTGTTTTGGAAGAGCAGTCCTTAGCGTCTCACCCCAGGGATTTAAATAGGCTCGTACATCAAGGCCAAGCCTTGATAACTCCTTTATTTCTGGTGGCATTTTAAATCACATGGAAACCAGGAGCTTCTGAGCAGGGAAATGACTTCCTGCCATTAGGCAGCACCTATCACCAACCAAGAACACTCTTGAAATTTATGTTCTTAACTCTAGCACTTGCTCAGATCTAATGAATTGGGCTGAGACAAACAAATCACTGTTTCAAATGTTAAATTTCTCATCAAGGGATTTGCTTTCAACAATGTGTTTTACTAGTAAGAGGTTGGGTTTTTTTTCTTTTCTGTGTTTTTTTCTTAGTTTACAAGCCCATATGAAATTCCATATTGCTATTTCAAACTGTATCTCTGAGAGCTATCACACCAAATCCGTGCTTTAGTATATTCTTCCCTATGTGCCCGTATACTCTTGTTTCTTCCTTCTCCCTTTAATTTCTTTAGCCTGTGAGTTAAGGACTCATGATCGTGTGGAGGGAGAAAAACACTTTAAATCTTTCAAATCAAAATGAGAACTCTTCTTCTGAAAAAATAATCTGCATTATGGCAATAATGAGCAATTAGAAGAAGTTGGTAGCATTTCAGTAATTGTACTCCTCTTGCTTTGTTCAATAGATGTTAGTTCACATTTCCGAGAACTTTATATACTACTAAGATCATCCTTGTAAAATGACAGACTCCCTGACCTTTTTCCTCTTTAGAGGATTTTCACTGAGCATGCTTGTTCTGCAGAATAATTGTTGGTAGCACTTCTGAACTCCAGGTACTTTCAGTTGAACCTCTAGCAGTGTGAAGTTCTTTATTTGAAGAATGTGAAATTCTCTTGGCCCTTGTTGAGTGCCATCAGAAATTATTATAGATGGATTTCTTTGTAAATATTGTTGCATAAATAGAAGTTCATCTGAAAGGCAAGAGAGGATGATACAGTTCTTTCCTTGCAGACATCTTTATGGGATTCGGAGCTTTCCTTGTATAAGGGCAGGAGGATTGTGCCTGGAGGATAAAATTATCTCCTAAGAAAACAGAGGTTGAAAGCAGTAGAAAGAAGAATTAATGTCCAATAATTCTTATTCAATCAAAAAATCAGATCTCGATTTTATTTTGGATGCAACCAAAAGCTGACAACAGTCTAAATATGTACGGAATTTTAACGTGGGATTCTGACATGAGAACACAAACCAGTTTCCCTACGAGCGCTAGCCCAACCCTGCCCCACTGAGAGCACCAGCCAGCCGCGGCTACCGTAGCCGAGGAACCCTACGGTCCCATCCTGCCTCTCCTTACGAATCTTTCTCCGCCGTTTTCCCTACCACGTTCTCGAAATCTACCCCGCTGCCACCCAATAGCCCTCCGCAGCCTTGGTCCGCCACCCGCGCTTTCCCCGTTGTAGCTCCTTCCCCCTGGCCAGCAGAGGGGTGGCCAGGATTGCCGTGGGTCCCTGCGGGCGCTCGGCGCATGGACATACGGCGGTGGAAAAAGCACCGAACTCATTCAGCTGCTCCTGTTTCTGATGCTAGCTCTCGAATTCAAGTGCGTCTTTGGTCTTTCTTTGTGTTCAAGTTGATTGAGAGGGTTTAACCAGATACAATATTCAAATTGCTTTTATGCATGAGGAGATTTTCAAGAAATCAATGCGCTCTTCGAGTGACATAATTAATACATGAACTCACTGCCCTTTAAAGACAGTAGTAATGCTCCTTACTAAGACCAATGCACTAATATTACATTCAGTAATGTACTTTTAAAAAGTTAAATTCTTCATCATTGGTATTTGAGTAGGACACAGAATTAGGCATGCCTAGCTGTATTTATTAGCAGAAAACTGATTATTATTACTGACCAATCTGCTTTTTAATGATTCAGCGAGCATGTTGGTTTTTATAGTAATGAATACAGGGCTCTTAATCAGGTGATCTGACAAGTGTGCAATTTGCCTGGAAAATTATGCTGGACCGAAAGTGTTTTTGTGAAGAATAAAAAAGGGAAAAGAGCCTATAAAATGTTGGCATTTAGAGGAGAAAGAGACAGGGAAAGCTGAAGGAGCAATATTGCAATGCTTCGTGTCTATTGTCTCTATGCAGATATTTGGCCAAAATTCCCAGTTAAGATCAGGGTTATATTTGCCCAACTCAAGGCAAATTTCAGGTGCATTTTTGCTGTTTTCCACTGGAGGTCAAAGGAACAGAAGCGTAATGCTCTTTCTGAGCAGGAGGGTAGTGTTGGTGCTGGGAAAGGCCACTGCTAAATCAGAGGGCTGCAGTTCCCTTGTGCTCTGGTGGCATGCCCGCCTCCCCTCCTTCAATTAAAAGGGAAATATTTATTTCCACTTTGAGTGCATATTTCTCTCATGCTTTACCCACTCAGCTGCCACTGAGGCCTCCTAGTCTTTCTACCAATTTGATCTATTTTTGATACTTGTCTTCTCTCGCTTCACGCTCCTGAAAGATGCCTTCTCCAAGAGCTGAAGGAACGACGATGGGTCTTGTGGGCTGCTAGTCACACTCACCACGGCCTGAGCAGTTTCTCACACTGCGGAAGTCTACGAAATGAAATAGCTGACATACATCTGGCGACAGAGATCGAATGAGGCTCCTTGGAGACTTCTTCTGTTGACTTTAATGGCATTTGATCAGTCAATAGTCACTGTCGCCGGTGACATTTATCAATGTGCAACCTGAAAAATGAATATACTACTAAAAAATACACCAAACCTTTATTTTTTTTATTTGCCTTTATTTAGCAATCTCTCTCCCTGGTCTGCTTTTTATGATTGACTAGATGGTACTATTGTATTTCATTCTGTTGATCCAGTTGTAAGTGGGCATCCAGTTCTGGGGTTCAGCTTAAGAGCTATTCGACACTTCCCATTCCAGCTGACTTTATAAAGAAAGTAAATAAAAACTATTTTTAAAAGAATGATCCTAATAATTTATTCGTGGAGTATTCAACGTGGTAAGCAGGTAGATAGGAAACTCCCTAGGGAGCTACTTTCAGGATTATATACTAGTGTTTTTCAAATTCTGGCGTAGCATCAGAATTAATATGCCAGCTTTTGTCGTGTGTTCTGCATCCCCTATAGCATTTGAATAATGAATATCGGTCTGCAGCTGCTGTCTCCTGGGTCACCCACATGCTAAAGCCTGGTCAAAGGCTCGCAGAAGTCCATGTAAAGACCCCATCGATGTCGGTGTGCTTTGGGTCAGCTCTAACTCGCGGCGCTGGGGTCCTTCATGCTGTGCACAACTTAATACGAGGCAGTGTCTGTTGCCTGGAGAAGCCACCTTTGTTGGTATAAACTTCCTGAGTCTTAGGTATCAGAATTTATGCTTCAATAGGATGTCCACTGAAGCCACTGGAAGTTGTACATAAATAAAAATGTTGGAAACTGTAGTTGCTTATTACATTGGAGGACCAGGTATACCTATGCTTTTTTCTCCTTCCCTCCGTTTTCTCCTCTTCTCCAGCCAATATGCAAAATACTTGATTGGAATTTGGTAACAGGTGTTGTCTTCATTTGCTTTGGGAAAAAAGTCATCAAATATGACAGACAATGGAAACAAGGCCTGAAAGAATTCTGCTTTCTTGTTCTTAAAGGACTAAAAGGACTAAATGGAGCAAGGAGGCAATTTGAACTCCAATCTTATAAACACCCTTACTTTTTTTCCTCCTAGGTTTAGTATTATTTTTATATTGTGAGCTGACCTCATACAAAAAAGGGTGCGTGGAGCTGATAGAGAATAAGCACCAGCAGTGAATCAATATAGGTGAACTAACTCCAGAAGTAAAAGTGCATTGGAGAGAAGCAATATTGCATTATTTTTGTATTGTCTGCAACACCTGAGCCTTGAGTATCATTTGGACATACAAAAATGTCCTTTTCTCTACATTGTTAAACTGAAAGGATTCCCTGTCTATTTGCTCTTTGTCATCAAAAGCTGTTGTCCATGATTGCACAGTATTTTGTATTGTCTTCTGTAAAACTCTAAAGTGACTGTTTAGATTGAATGCCTGAAGTGAGCACTAGGTAAGTCAAAGCACATTGTATTTTCTTTCCAGACCTGGGAGACAGATGCATCACTCGATAGCATCTTTTCTCTATATTACAATCACAAGGTGCTTTAGTGCTTTTGTTCCGCAATGATGAAAATTACTATTTTTTTTTAACCTGTCTTCAAAGCCACTTGGTGGTGTGAAATTTGGTGTAGAGAAACTGTAAAGTTTAAGCTTATAGTTATGTATGAGTTGGTCACTAATGTTGCCCACAGTTGACCTTCCCAACAAGTAAATATCTCAGAAACATTCACCATAACCTCCAACCTCACAGAATAAACTCCCACTGCTGCTGGAGTTATTCATTATTTTCATTATGGGAAAACTTGAGTGACCATCAAAAACTGGGCCCTGTTATACTAGGAACTACATAAATTCAAAAAAGTAGGTGCTTTATGCTCTGATGAGCTCACAGTCTAAAAAGACAAGACAGCCCTGGGCTGGGGTTAGAAGTATAACTGTGTTTTTCAATAATCTCACATCAACCTATGAGGTTTTCTTAAGAATGATGGAATGCAGTCTTCAAATGTTATGATTCCCTGTACAACTTAATATCTTCTTAGTCTTCAAAACTCTATTTTCTTGACAAAAATAAATCAGCGATGCAGTGAACATTTCTACATACATAGTCTAGCCAGCAAAAAACAACTTAACTTCTCCTCTAAGCTTCCAGGGCTGAACACCATAGCCACGGGTCCTGGGATTGCTGCTGCCCCTCTGGTGAGGAACTAGGGCTTTCTTGCACGGGTTTAAATCACACCACAAAGCACTACCGTAACCGACTGGCCTCTTCACGAAACATTCCCAATATTTACACTTGCAGAAGGTATACGCTTTTATTGCAATATTTGCTAAGTGTTATCTGACTTGACCAAGATTTCAGCAGGGACTTAGCTTGGGACTGGCCATGGAGGGATCTCAGACGAACTTACACCTGACCCATGCCGGTGCACTCCTCTTCAAGTTGAGTCGTTGCTGAGTATTTCTCACCTTAATAGCTGCAGACCGACTGTAATTCTGGAAGTTTAGTTCATTAGAAGCAACAAGAAGAATGGGACCAGCAAAACCAAGCGTCTGTCAAAATGCATTGCTCAGGTAACAAATTTAAATATCTGAAAGTACCTTCAACACTATAAAACATTACAAAAATGCGTGTTACCTAAAGTTAGAACACTTTTAGCCTTGGGTGGTACGTGGGGGGAAGAGATTCAAAATTAATCATCATCTAGGGTAGGCCAAATGAGCTCATGCTTTGCATTATGTATTATGAAGATCAGCTATCATTCTTTCCAGTGTCACAGTTTTAGACATACGTTGTTTTGACATGTCCTCAATGGAATAGCTTTCCAGTAATGAGAAATTAGGAACCAGTAGAGAGTCTCACCAGCAAAGGTGGTTTGTTTTTATATAACATTGTGCTGATAATCTGGAAGTTTCGTAGTAAACTAGGAAAAATCAACAGGAACCACAAGAAGGGGAATTGGACATCTAATAATTCTATTCATGTAGAGTTGGTAACCAGGAAGATTATGGGAATTAATGGACTTTAACAAGATGTTTGCGTTGCTTTCACTGCAGAAGACATGGATGTCTAAGAACATTGCGTGTACCATTCTTGGAAATGCTGAGCAGCTGCCTGTATTTTGTTCCATGTTTCACTTGTACTTTGAAAACCTTTTGCTGTAGTTAATGGTTTTGTCACAAAGTAGATATTCACTGTACTTTGCAAACCTAACAACTTCTCCCTGAATAAAAGCCTATTATGGCAATTAAGAGTTCTTGGTAACCATGGAAATAATCACTTTTCTTGACCTAACAAAGGTAGTGTTCTGCTCTCCTGCACGAATTGCATACCTTAGCTTTTTTTGGATAAGATACATGTTTCTGATTTGAATGATGCAATGCGGTTATTGCACTTTTTAAAATATAGGGCATAAATCAGTGAGAGAGGTTGTTCCACGTAGAACAAAACATAGTCCTTGGATGTACACATACATCACTCACTGACTGAAATCAATGCCATTTTGCTCACCTAAGGACAGAATTCGTCCCATGCACCAACTGGTAAAACTGAGCTGATCAAGAAATGATGGGACTTGCGTAGAGAAAAAGGATGATATCCCCTGCCATAAAAATCATATGTGAAAAGTTCATAATTTAAAGCTGCCCCAGGTCATAATAAATAATTCAGTCCTCAATTATATGCAGTTTCTCCTTAACATAGAACTATCTCCCCAGTTTTTTGTAAAAAATCAGTCCATAGACCCTTATCATATATGCAAGTGTAAATACACAGACAGATAAATATATGTATATAAAATCTCATGTCATGGTGGTAATTTACTTAGAATTATCATGATTTGCTTTTTGTCCATGGATGGTTATCTTGTTGGGTTCTTTGTGCTATATGATCTACAATATCCCAAGCAGTAAAGTAAGAGTTTTCAAGTGTGACTTCATTAGATTTACTCCCATATTCTGTATGTATCGTACAGATGCATGAAGCAGTGCCAACATGAGATTTAACTAAAACAATAAAGCTGAATGCATCCTTTGCCAGTAGCCTTAATTCACCCTCACTTTCAGTTCCTAGGATTGTCACTAATAGGCAATGACTACTTCTTAATTATTATTTAAGTTTAATAGCTGATTATTATTATTGCTTAATGATACGAATACTTTTAGCTGCGGCTGGTCAGAGAAATCTCTTCACGTTTCAGGTTCCTGAATGGATATGTTTGCAAACATTTTGCCTGGCACATTTATTTAGGAAGAGTTGAAAAATACATTTCATGAACATGTTTTCTGAGTCCTTTAAATTCCTTTTCTACAAACACGTCAATTGCTCTGGGAAAGGCAGCGAACATTTCTCAGATACGAGCAAGAATAATTTAAAATTTGGATGAATATAGGCTTATTTCTTTGCTTCATTGCTTCTTCAGTTTTATTTGAAATAGAAAAATGTATATTGAATTAGGTAATAGGAGCTGTATTGGAAAGTCTTTGTCATGCAGCAGATGCAGAAGAGCAAGCTGAGTCAATGTGGCTTGGCTCATCCCACCTAATTTTGGGATTTAACTGAGGCATACAACTAAAACCTCGGGTTTGGCATTTGCCAGAACTGCCCTATGACGTGTGTCTCGCTCCTAGGACAGAAAAGGGCATATTATTGTCTGGAGAAAATCGGCTCCTTCCCAAATGGTCGTGACACAAAATGCTCATTTTCCTTTTCCACAAACCGGAAAACAGAGCTCTATGGAACCAAAATCATACACTAGCCAGCCAGCAGCCTTTTCTGAGGAAGCAGGTAAGTTTTGCTCCTGCAGAGAGGCTCAAGCAGTTAAATTTGTGAGCTCTCCCACAGAAGCGTTACAACGCTCACAGATTTGCCTGGTTTTTTGCCCCCGCCCCACCTCGGCCTCTCTCAGACCCGCACAGGCAGGATTGACTTCCACCAGTCCGGGGTGCCTCTGGGACTGCCAATGGACTCGTTAAATTGTGATCATAATTTTTAGGCTGTTGGCCACACATTTGTTATGAAATGAAGTAGCTCTCTTCACAGGAGCTGTCAGAAATTACTTTTAGTCACAATAAATCTAAATTTCAACTGGAGACTTCAAGGTGAAGGCTGTGAACTTTGTTACCTATTAAAGGCCCATGAAGCCATCCAAGCTTTTTCATTTTTAGCTAGAAAAGTATTTCTATACTCCTGTGCTGCAGAAAGTATTGTTTATATGCCCAAACTCCATAGCATTAAATGCAATAAATCCTGTATTTCAGGAAACTGCCTCCATCAAAGTTGAGATCTAATTTCTTCAGGCCAAATTCTGCTCTCCCCTCCTTCTCCTGTTCAAAGCAATAAATGTTTTAAATAAATTGTGGGGGACATCTCTGGCCCATGGCAGTAAAACCCCCCAAAGTGATCGAAAAATTATGTATTTACAACATTTCATTAGGCTTAAAATTACCTCCGTTCTTCTCATGCGAACGTTTCGGATTTATCAAGCAAACGGCAGTCTCGTTATGCTCCCTATGACATATTCACCCTTAAACCATGGGAGTATGGAGCCCATGAACTGAGGCTTTGTGAACTTTAAAGACTTCTTGTGGAAGGAGTTTGAGTAAGAGACAGCGAGCGTCCGTAAGCGCTATATAGTTACACACACGAGAATCTCCACTGTACTTTGCATTGGAATATTTCTCTTGAATGCCTTTTGCTTACACTTCATTTTTAATCAAGCGAGTTGAATGCAACCCAAAACAAGACCTCTACCTAATGCTGAGTTTAATGACCCTTTTAATACCAGTAGAGTTGGCCGCCTTCTCTCTCTCTGCTGTTCCCTTGTAGCTTCGGAGCGTTAAACACGTTATAAAAATGACTTTTTGGTATGGTCCACAAATTAACCAAAAGGCGCACAGAAGCAGTATACTCATCCAGCATGAAATCAAAATCTAATCAATGCAGATTATGTTAGATTAGCTAAGCAAGTAAACAATTAGTCAAGTTAATGTTACCTACCCTGTCCTTCAGCACCGAACGGTTAAGGAATTTGTCTTCCCAGACATGTTTAGTTCCAGCACGCGTTGGTGACATTGCAGGTTATTGGATGAATTTTTTGAAACTGGTAACTCCCGTCGGCCCGTTGTTTTCATTCTGCTGCGAGCCTTCAACAAAAATGAAGGAAACGTTGGTAGGAAGAGGGGAGTCAGCTGCTTAGGAATGAATCGTGGATTTTGACGTGAACCCAGGATGCGGACTAAGGAATTACCCTCGGGCTCGAGTCGTCGCACGCAGCAGCCTCTCGCCGGGACGGATTAGACGGGATTACGCGGGATGACGCCGCTCCGTGCTCCCGGCAGGGCCGAGGAGCCGGGTCCCCGCGCACCACCGCCCCACGGTCGCAGAGGCTCGGGAGGGCAGAGCTGCTCTAACCTGATACTAAAGGGGTTCGGCAAACATGAAAACTAAGTAAGCAGCTGGGTTTGGTTTTAATTTACTTGTTGGGAGGGGTTATTATTGTTTTTACTCAGGGATGTATGCAGGTGTCTGGTTCTTCCCTCTGAAGTCCCCGTACTGTCCAGATCGGCTTTTTGCTCATTAAGGTCACAGTGAAAATGAAATTAGCAGCTGGTATTCTGGGACAGAACAACCTGCTTCGTCGCTCTGCCCTTTGCTTCAGGTCTCATAAAACTCACAGCTCGACTTGTGTGGACTGATGGTCTTTGAAACGTATGTTGTGTATGCACGGGTCGCTCTACAATATTGCATTTCACTTTTGATTTACTCTGCCTTGCTTTCATTTCTCTTTGGATTAAGACAAGCACACCAACAAAAACAATTAATTTAGCAATATTAAACCAGTTTCAGAGCATCTGTTTGCTAATATCACTGTTACCAAGGTACAGAAAAACTGTGAGTCTCACTTGAAAGTTCTCACAGTAATGTAGGAATTAAATTGAGTTTATTTGCACAGTTAGTTCCCTAAAAGCAAATGTAATCCATTTTTAGCTGCTGTTTCTACAGAATTGTTGATGAAATGGAATTCGTCCACTGGTCATATCTAAAATATTACATCTGTCTTCTATCATTAACACAAGCTGTTTCAACTTCTTCATTCTAAATAAGTCTTCCTATCATCATAGACCCACCTATATTTCAGTTGTCTCCATTACTTGCAAAATTTCAGACCACCTCAGTTTTTTTCATGTTATTATATGCTTTGTAAAGCATTACATCCCATGTAAAGAGTATTACAGCCACTAAAAATTTTAATTCACATAATGTACTAATATTTAACTCTAATCAGTGACTGCCATACCAGGGCACCTTATCATACTTTTTCAGTGGGGTGGAAGGGAAATCACAGAACTTTTAAGATGTTTGTCATGGGAGCCGCAGTTGTAGTTTGGTTAAACCAGCCTTAACTGCTTTTTATGATCACGTAAAACTGCTGAAAATGTGGTTTTGTCCTGTTAAATTAAACTTAATTAGGACATGACTGCTCAGAACCACCCAGCGTCAGCCATTTCTTCCGTTTGGATTTCCCCAGAGCATCCAGCAGCAGAATTTGCTCAGATTGGTTTTGCTGGGGTTTTTTTCTGGTGTTGGGGGCAGACGAGGGGTATGTTTGCACCGCAAATGGGTGGTACCTTCACCCTCCGAATATTCCCATCCCTGAAGAGCCCTGTGTGCCTGGCACACTGAGCAAGGCGATGCCCTGCCTTATGTATTTATGGGGGTCGTTAGTGCCTTTGCCATTAAATGAGATCTGGTGAGTAAGTGGCAGGGGCAAGCACAGGTATATGTGCGTTATCTTATATAGTGCCATAAAACACAGTCTCATAAACTCCGTGGTGTGGGGTTTTCACTTCTCTCAGCGGGAAGGATCCTGCTGGCATAAAGTAAAAAGTTTGTCTTCTCAGCAGAAAAATGCAGAAGGTCAAGTACAATTTTGTTAACAGATATTTGGGGTATTTTTCCACTTTAACAAATTAATTCTATTTCTTTTTGATCTTCAAAGGCTTTGCTGAATCATTGTTTGTTCCTTTTTTTTGGCAGGGGAACTTATTAGCAATTCTGAGAAATAAATTGCAAACATTTTCTAACCTGAGGCCAAAGCCTGCTGGCGTTTAGGTGTTTCCAGATGGCAAATATATGAGGGATTGGAAAAAGTAAACTAACACCAACATCTACAGAATATTTTTGGTTTTGTCAAAAACAAAAAGGAGAAACATGTACAGGAATCCTTAATCCATCAGATACTAGCTATGATTTGTAAGGATAGTTTCTTAACATCGAAATTAAGGGCTTTGTGGCTGGCTGTCTGTGTAAAAAAAAAAAAAAACAAAAAAAAAAAAAAAAACAACAATGTGAGCAGTGATTTCCATTGTGAAATTTTCCAGAAATTTCCCATGCAGAGCTGAAAATGCCATGGGAGGAAGAGGGGCAGGAGCAGAGACGGGCGTTCTCGGGGCTCAGCACCAGCTGCCTGCTGGGTTTTACCCCTCCTGCCTTCGTGCCACGTTTAGGGGTGCTGGCTGAGCCCCTCTAGGCTCCACTCCAGTGCAAATATCAAGAACGGGTGCTGGCTTGTGGGCAGGGGTAGAAAAAGCAGTGAGGGGGCTTCCTGAGCTGTATTGGTGCTGCTCTGAGACCTTCTCTTCACAGCCCAGGGGAATGACCACGGATTCATCAAGTTTTGCACAAGGATGCTTTTTTCCCTTCGCATTGCAACTTACGTACATGATGTGCTGTTTCAAAAAAAACCTATAGAAACTTTCCAGTCTACAGACTCCCCGTATTTTATAATTTGCTTCTAGATTTTTTCTAAGGGATATTTTGTAGAAGACCATAACACTTCCAAAGCAGCCTACTCTCTCTCCCTTTCGGTGGAGCAGAGGAGGAGCCATCCCCAGGTGTCCCAGCCCCATCCCACGCGGCACCTGCGGTTCCCGGGATGCTCCTCGTCCCCTCTCCAGCCCACCGCACGCCTGGTGCCTTTGGTCCCGATTCTGCTATCTTTAGTCACGCTGTGAGATCTTATTCAGCGAACAGTCTGTTTGAAATATGAGTCTAATCCCAGGGTAATGTACTATTCCTCTTAGATTTAACTGTGGCTGATCCCTACAGTATGAATTTTTTAGCAGGCCAGTGTAATCTGTCTGCGAGATCTTGACAACAGGGTCCGTAAGGAAAATGGAAACTTCTCAAACTTACGATTTAAACGCAAACCCATGAGAACGTGTTGTGGTCATAGGTACCGTGCAGAGAGGACCAAATCCTGCCAAGCACCGGTGACTTTTGCTCCTGAGAAAGGAAAAGGCTTGGCATCATCTGGACACTCACCATCACCGCCCAGCTCCGCGTAGACCTTCCGCGGGCGCTGTGTCCGGCTCGCGGCCGTGGCTGCCGTACCCGCGCGGGGACCGAGAAACAGGAACGGGGCTGCAACGCCGGAGGAAAAATGTGATTTTTGTTGTTGTCGTTGCCAAGTCTACAGCTGGATCCTTGCCAAGCAGACCCTTGGGGCGACACGGATTTCCATTTAGCCGCCTGCTTGACAACATCGGGGGATCATTGCAACTGATAGTTATATTAGCGATACCGGGAGCGTTTATTCTGTGATGTGGACCTCTGGAGGCCATAACGGCATAAATAATCCAAGGAACAATTTAGCAAAATGTCACATGCCGTAGCCCAATGCAAGAATAATTCTAGGGCAAAAGAGCTTAAATATGAAAGAAATCTCTGATTGATAGCAGTTTTACTTGATTCATAAATAAGAGTTATTCATGTAAAAGGATTAAGCTTTATCAAGTAATAGTCATAGGCTGATTTCAGTTACCTGAAAGTCCAAATTGACTCAAGCGTTAAATGCTGTTGCCTTTTAAGTTTGAATTTAAAAAGAAAGAATCTTTGAACAACTGAACTTGTAAGGAAATTGTCCCATGGTTCATTAAGGAAATTTTGTATTCCCAGCACTTTTTTAAAAAGAAAAAAAACAATCAAAAATTTTGCAATGTGTTTTAACTTTAAAGCCTTAGATTGTTTAAGTGCTTTGATAATGTAAAGAATTCTCCACTAGGAAAAGGCAGCAAATTAATTTCTTGGTCGTTTTCCAAAATTTCCTCAAACACACATTTTATTATTTTACTCTGGACAAGGAATCCAGATTATGAAATTAGCTCAAATTTAACAAATGTTGAAGCCATAGGAGTGTAACTCAAAGCATGCAAATAAAGAGAATGGTAACCAGGCTCAAGGGAAGTGGGATTAGGGTGAATTGCACGCTATTTTGGCAAGGTTTTACACCATTTTTGAGACTTTGACATTTTCGATGAAATTCTATTTATATGTAATTTTTTTCAAGTTTCTGCACTTCTACAGCTTGATCCTGGTCTCACTGCCTCATGCAGGCTCACTTATTTCGATCGAGTCCATTTTGATTTATGGAGTTATTGAGGTAGACTGCTAAACTACTCCAAATTAGCTGGGTTTGTGTATACATGTGGATTAATGGACAAAAGAATAACCGCCATCTGAGATTTACAGACGCTTCTTTTCTGCAGAACATTCTTATGACATTTTCTGGCAAATATTATGGAACAAAAAGGATCAGATTAGCTTCCGATCTAGAGCAGATGCTTTTTGCATCCTGAAAGTCAGAGAACTTCTGCCGGCTGGTTGCCATGACCCATCCAAACTCCGGTAAGTAATTGTGAAAGTTTGTGCACTCTGATTCACTTCAAACGATGTGTTGTGCAATGACAGTACAGAACAAAAGCCTATCAATAATCAAGGAGCTGTGGTTAAAAAAAATTAATGGCTCTCAATATAAAATTGGATCTCCAGGTCTTCACTCATCCACTTCAGAACTAGTTCAAAGCTATCCAAGGTAATAAAGGACCTTGCTAAAATAAAAGACCTATCAAGCTAATAAAAAACTTGACAGAGTTACTGTGTGTCATTTTCCAGGGAGCTGTAACTACTGCGTTATAGCCAGTTCATTGAGAACTAAGTACAGAGCCCAAACACTGACGAAGCTTTGGAAGAAAAATGAATCATGGCTGGATCAGATACAGACACAAAAGTGCTGTGTTAGAGGTTAAAACCATTCCAGGAGCTGAATGCCTTTGCTGCATAGAAAAGGATGTGACAATGAGTTTCATTTAAAGACTGAATTCATTTGCCACGGGAACAATGAGGTTTTGCTTTTTTAATCAAAATGCAGACAAGTAATTTCTTAGGCAAGCAAAGCTCTGAATTATGCTAGGGAAGATACAACGTGAGTAAACAGTCTTTTCTGTAATACAGCTATAAAATATTATAATATACATATACATGAAATAAAGAAGTTATTGAACTTGTCATTTAATTGTATTAACAGATTTGTAGCTTGTGAAAACGTCATGGAAAATAACACAGTATGTAGGATGGGTCAATTTATTAATTGTGGATAATTTTTGAGCCAACCCTAGTCAGTGCTATTGTATTTCTTATTTGTAAGTATTCACCAAACTGCTTGGATAAATAATTTTCAGCCAGCAGGTTAGTTTTTTATAGACTTCCCATTTTGATTACCCCCTGGTAGTCTACCAGGAGCAATGCCTGGTCTCCGAGGTCACACAGCATCATTTCTACCTGGATGCCTGTAGCTCTTCCAGTGGGAGAATAACGTTTAGCATCTGGCCAATTTGAACTCTCTGATGATGATGCTAAATATTTGTAACCTTCTAAATAACAGGAGAAAAGGGTTAATTTATTCGTGCATATCTTTGTAATTGTCGCCCGCTTTCCCTTTCTCCACACCAGCTCTATTATAGCTGGCTTCACTTGCTTCTTAAAATTGAATCACATAAAAACTCCAGTTAGACCAGTCCAACTGGGGGCCATATCTTGGTCTTGTTATTCATTTTCACTCCAACAAAAATTGTGAGTTTTATCTGAATAAATAATTTAGAAATAAGAATTCAGGACTCAAATCTATTAACTAACAAAGCAAAAATGCCAGTTAGAGATTGAAATGATCTGTCAATAAGCGCTTGAAGTATACATCGTTGTTATTATTTTCACCAGAAAAGGCATAATGACTTGAAGGTTTCTACTTACGTGAGGAGCAAGGCTCACATCCCTGCTCTCGGCAAGAATTTGGAGGAACTGCCCCCGTAGCAGCACCAGTAAAACCAGCTGCCCCAGATGAAGCCTCACTCATGCAAACTGTCCTGGTCAGGCTGTTTCTTTGCTTTCTCGGTGATGCAGGAATGATACAAACGTCTAGAAAGGATTTGGGGAGAACTTGGTCCCCTGAGATGTAGAGGTCGAACGCCGCTGGCACAGGGGCTGCGCACGCTCTCCAGTGGGATTTTCAAAGCTATTCAAGGTAGGCTTTAGAGCACAGAACTTGCCAGATTTTCAAAATATTTCAAGGCCAGCTGTATTTTCAGTAATCTTGTCACTTCTTTAAGTGGATGAGAGCAAAACGGGGCAGCTAATCTAAAGCTCTTCCTTCCTTCCCAGGAGAGCAGCTCCCCACATGGAGCTAACACAGCTCCCCGTAAAGCTCACGTATATCCAGTACGGAGCAAATAATCTCTTCTGTGAGGTGAAAAGACATTTGGGGCATGGAGAGTGGGGCAGGAGGAAAATGGGACATTTTATCCGCTGCCCATGGGAATGTTGCTGTAAAAATAGGTTTTGCCCCGGTTGTAGAAGTCTTTTATTTCAGGTTTCATCAGGTTCATGCCTTGACTCCAGCATCCTTAGAAGCGTAAAGACCTCTAAGCTTGGCTATATTTCCTCTTTATGCTGTGGCTCTTTTTAGGTTTAAAGCTCGACTTATTTGCAGAGACTTGTTTGTATGTTGCTCAGGAAGCCTGAAACAAACTATTTCCTGGTTTTCAGATTTCGGTTTGGGGTTTGAGGCAGGGAGGGAGTATTTAAATGCAGATACTAGATGGTACTCGTGCCCCTGAGGAGGTAGGATTGCGAAATCTTCATTAAGGCCATGCGAGAGCCAAAAAAATGAAGAAAAAAAGATTCAGCTCTTCATATTATTCATAGGCAGGAATACATTGTCTTGAATATTAGCTGTGGGTCTTGTCCCTCGAGGTCTGAACACACTGACAACGAGGAGTTTTGAACAGGTTCCCAGACATTAGGGAATTACACAACACATGAAGAAAGTGAGATGAGATTAGGGACTGGAGATGTCCCCATTCTTTATTTCTTCCTGTTTAAAATGCATCAATATTTAAAAAAAAAAAGAAAGAAAGAAAGAAAGAAAACAGAATAGCAGCAGATTTTGTAACCCTGTCAAAGAAAAAGGAGAAACAAGATATATATACAGCCTGCAGCTGACACTAACTTTTTCCTTCCTTCTCCACCTGAATCTGAGCTAATAGGAATAATAACTATTCTGCCTGCCCACTGACCCCAAAGATGTGTGTTATTGCGCTAATCCACTTCTTCTGGTATTGACCGCTGGTCTCTATGGGTTTGCCTTGCAGAGTCAGAAATAAATTACCCATCAGAATCAATGAAACTCAGGACTGTGGTTTACACAGCCATAGCTCTGACACCCGTACCTGCCCGTGGGAAGTGCCTGCACGTTACTTCCATACTCCATCTTTGAGTGTGTAAGGATGCAGGCGCAAGCCACCCTCAGGAGAAACCCACCCATCAGCGTACGGTCGCTTCTGCATCGTTGCTGTTGCTTCGCAGTACCATCGGGCAAGACAAATTAAGGTATCCTCAAAGTCAGCATTGCTTGTGCTCCTCGGTATGGAAACAAAATACGAAGTTAATTGGGGGCCGTGATGCTGATGTCTCAGGGACGCCGAGGTGATTGCACTCCCCCCAAAGCTCAAATTAAACGGCGAAAGCCCAACTACTTCACAGCCTGTGTTGTGCCTGGTACACCTTGACTTTTAGTGAGTTTAGCTCATTAGATATAAGCTGCCAGATGTAGATCACCCACTGACTGCAGGATCAGTGGTGTGAGGGAAAGAAGAACTAAGTCACCTAATGGGCAACTGCCTCGTGACTTTGAGAGACTCTCCGGTACCATTAAAATCCAAGAAAAGGGATGTATATACTGAGAGTGTGCCATTAAGTTGTGGAAGGGATTCAAGAGTTCAACAGGAGCACTAGTAATATTTAAAGCTAAGTCAAGTAACCTCAGGCTGAAGAGACCTGTACGTTCAAGAGACAAAACTCTTGAAGACGCTGAGTTGGTACTTTGGAAATCTTTCCTGACGTGGCAGCAATCACATGGAGCGCCGTCACCCAAAACACGCATGACCACAACAGAGCAGACATCGATGTAAGTGAAAGATCTCAGTTCAGACCTCATCAGGAGTTTTCACAAGGGTGAGAATGAAATAATAGATCTTTTACATTAATGTTATTTAATATCACAGCAGCAACTGTTCATTGTAATACCCTATATGTAATTTTGAATAAAACTGCTTCTAGACAGAAAATAAGACTTTCTACATCAGTTTTCACTATTGATTTGGAGTCTGAGCCTCTGCTTTGTTCTTTTAGTTAGAAGTCAGCTGGACGCTTCTTACTTCCAATAGCACTGAAATACACGCACAGTAGCCTGACTGCCTGAAAGTGATCATGGGATTAGGTGTTTACATTCACGAAGTGATGCTCCTTTTTCTAGAGGCTGATGTCAAAAGCTATTTCTAAAAGCACAGCACTGTAGACTAGCTGAGGTGGATGGGACCTCTGGAGGTCACTGAGCCCAACCTGCTGCTCAAGGCAGGGTCTGCTGGAGCAGGCTGCTCCGAGCCTCGTCCACTCCAATTTTAAATATCTAGAAGGAAAGATCCCACAACGTCTCTGGGCCCCTGTTCCAATGTTTAACTGCCCTCAGGGTGATTTTTTTCCCCCACCTTCTATCTAACCAGAACACCCCCTGCTGCGCCCTTGGCCACGCACGTTGGCTGCGTGCCCGTGAGGAGCATCTGGCTCCATCTCGCTGCCCTCCCTCTCTGTAGCTGCAAGTGCAGTGAGGTCCCCTCCTGAGCCGTTTCCTCTTAAGGCTGAACAAACTCATTTAGCTAAGCCTTTTTTCTTTCATTTATGGAGTTACAGCATAGCAAGTGTCATTGGCACAGCGCAACTATAGAGAAATTTGGTTTTTTTCATTCACTGTAATATTTTCTCCATCCGTGTTTGTAAATAGCTATGATATTGTGCCGTTTCTTTTCACACAAAACTTCTGCTGGCTTCTGTGCAAGCTGTACACTTACAGTTAAGATGGCCCGTCACGTTTTGACTTTGTCTGTGACCCGTTTTTATTCCTTCTAAGGCAGAGTAACCCCCAGCAGTGTGATTCTGCCTCTCCTAAAGACAGAAGAAGATGAAACCGCAGTTTATCCTGAAGACACGATTAAAAGGCAGCCGAAAGCTGCTTTCGGTCGAAAGGCTGCTGAAGGAAGTGATCTCTATCTCAGTATTTCCCCACGGGACGTGAAGCACCCGCTGCTTTGGGTGGTGCATGCAGGAGGCACGTGGGACTCCGCAGCGTCCCCAGCCGAGCCCGCACGGGCGTCCCCGCCGCACCGCGGGTGCTAAGGGCGCTGGGGGGGTGACAGCACACGGCTACGCTCGGGTTCACGGTGCAAGGAGAATACTGGGGGCTGGGGGGGGGGAGGTTGCAGCCCCCTGCTCCGTTCTGCAGTGCTGTGGCTGCCAGCGCCTCCTTTAACGCAGCTCGAGGGCCTCCCTGCGCGTTGCAGGGGCATATTTGCACTGCGGCACAGCTGTGCCCCGTGTAACGCCACACAGAACTCTGCAAAGCCAACCTCTGGTCCCGTTAAATGCGATAGAAATATCGTTACTGGTTCCAGGGGGCCTGGTAGCTCATTTATTTATTTTGCATTTTTTTTTCTACAGAAAATAAAAGTCACTCATGCGATTGAGTAACCTGTCTGAACTGGTCAAAGCTCTGACCCAAAGGTTTGGTTGGTATGAGCAATTACATGGTTGCTCGTGTGACTTTCACAGATTTTATGTTTTCTTCCAGGTCACTATCTATTATTTTCAGAATGGAAAATTCAAAGATCTGAAAGCACCTAATAGGTTGAGAGAGACAATGCCTTATAAAAATGTTATTGCTATTGACTTTGTGGAAGATTTGATTACAATGAATTGGCAGGGAAATGATTTAATACTAAACATTGACGACTGTAATATCCAAGAGTAATTCTGGGCAATAAGAGACAAGAGAAAAAATGCATTTCCTTTTACTGCGGGAGAGACTTGCTAAAGGGATACCAGAGACTCAGTATAGTAATGTTGTGATTTAACCCCAGCCAGCAACTCAGCACCAGGCAGCCACTTGCTCACTTCCCCCCACCCAGGGGGATGGGGGAGAGAATCGAAAAAAAGTTCAACTCATGGGCTGAGATAAAGACAGTTTAATAGGACAGAAAGGAAGAAAATAACAATAATGATAATAGTAATTATAAAATGATAATAATAATAATAATGAAAGAATTGGTATATCCAAAACAAGTGAGGCACAATGCAATTGCTCACCGCTCACCGACCGATGCCTGGTTAGTGTCTGAGCAGCGATCCCCCCCCAGGCCAACTCCCCCCAGTTTATATACTGGACATGACGTCCCATGGTACGGAATACCACTCTGGCCAGTTTGGGTCAGCTGTCCTGGCTGTGCCCCCTCCCAACTCCTTGTGCCCCTCCAGCCTTCTTGCTGTCTGGGCAGGAGAAGCTGAAAAATCCTGGACTTGGTCTAAAACACTGCTGAGCAACAACTGAAATAATCAGTGTGTTATCAACATTCTTCTCACACTGAATCCAAGACACAACACTGTACCAGCTACTAGAAAGAAAATTAACTCTATCCCAGCTGAAACCAGGACAAGCAATTACTAAGAGCAATATGCTTCTAATAGCAACACAAAAGCAACCAAAACTGTTTGTGTTGAAAAGAGTGACAGTAGAAATTTGTCCAAACAAGAAAAATATAGAAGGAAAAATAATTCTATAAGCAGCTGACACAAATGTAAAATTAAATTCTTGCTTCTTTAAACATTTTATCAACAACTGTTACAAGTGAATGGCTATAAATAAGGCAAAACAACCAAAACCCAATGTCTACACAAGGTCCCAAGACAGATTTGTTGAAGCCATTCAACACCTTCCTTTTGTACTGGTGTGTGTTTGAGCCTTAAGCACGAGAAATGTCAACTCCTGCCTCAACCTATGGTCCCCAAAATACTCTGTCAAGCCCCATTATTTCCCTGCTTTCTCTGTTCTGCCACGTACATCTCCCTGCGTGTTGTCCCAGCCAGGATTTTATAACCCGTTGTTTTAGTTCAGCTCGAGATTGTGTTACAGCGCAGCCAAATAGCTGTCCGCAAGAAAGTAAAAATCTTAGCACGATTCCAACCAGAGACTCTTTATCTTTAAAATACAGCATTACGAAGCCTAACGTCCTCCGGTTTTATTAGCTATTCTTGAGGGGTGCTTAGCTGGCAAGTGCAGCATCTGCCACCGGCTCGCCACGGCTTTAACAGCCGGAGTGCAAACTTCCCAGCCTGCGCACAAATAACATTTTACGGGGCCTGACGGCTGGTGGGGGTGCTGGGTTTTACTGTTCCCAGGCTGCCGGGTCCTCTGGGACCCAAGCGCTGCAGCAGTGTGCAGGATGCGACCCTTTTCTGAGCAAAGGGGAAGATGGGACCTCGGTCCCCGTGGAGAGCAGTGGTCCCTGCCCCTCTCCAGTAAACCATCCTTTTTCAAGGTAGACCATCCTTTTTCAAGGTTTTTTCAAGGTAGACCATCCTTTTTACCCTCTTCTAGCTCACGACAGGTAAGGGAAAAGGAGGTTGTGGCGGTTCCGAGACAATTCTTCACGTGTGTCCAGCAGGTATAACCCCGGCGTTGGAGCCTGCTCGTGCGGAGGGGACTGTGCGTAGCCAGTGACATTAATTCACCATGAGGGGAAAATTCCAGCCTAAGCGGTCTCCACTGTGTATAAAACACTCAGTATCAGTGACATTTGCCTCTTCTCTTAGTGATAAAATACATTTATTTGTGAAGTAGATCTTAATCTATCTCAGAAAAGTGTTTTTAGATTTCACAGTAGCATTTATAATGATTGAAAGCGTAGGCTAGAGAGGACATCTTTCTGTAGCAACGAACAAAAATAAGAATAACTTTTCAGCATTACCGTATATCAATAGCCAATTATTTTTGTATGGATGGGTTCTGGCTGGCTGGTAATGGACTGACAATGAGATAAGTCTTCCAGGAGAGAAACCATCATTTTAAAGATGGAGTGGCTGGCCTTTTAATTTTAAGGTATTACCAAAATCACACCTTTCACCTTTAAAAATTGTAAATGATCAGAGTCTTGTTCTAAATCATTTAATTGCTGTTTGAACTGAGCCTGGCTCATGCTTTGCAGGGGTTTGTCTTTCTTAGCACTGACGGTGTCATTTACATTTCTTAATTTTTCTTGAAGAACGACATCCTCCTTGCTTATACTCTCCCTCCCAGCCTGCTTGCTGGCCATCTGTCTGCAGCGGCAATTTGAGGAATCTGTAGCCAATTCACCCTTGCTCATATGTATTTCTTGAACTTGATATACAGCGTAGATATGCACAGGCATAAAGTAAAACCTATTAAGCGATGAGATAAAATGCAAAGACGCTTTAGAAAACTTTTTCAAACGTTTCAGATGAGGCAGGCTCACATTTCTTGCTGGTTTTTCTTCTGCTTTGGTGCATATTTTTTCATCGTCACCTGTTCGGTTCACCTGCCTCTTTCTCTCTGACACGGGGAGTTTTGACGACGTGGATTAGGAGCCCCGTACCTCTGACCGACTGCCTACTTCTCTGCTGCGCAGCCTGCGTCGTAACAGCCCCGCTAAAACTCCTCACTCTAAAATGCCTCTTGAAAACAGGCTTGAACGAAAGATCACCATATGCTCCAGAATGTGCACCAAGACTTCCCTGTGACTCGGCTGTACGTGCAAATAGCCGAGGAGCTTGGGATAAAATCTCAACACCTTATTATTATCCGTGCCCATGGATCAAAGCGCTTTCTTGTCTTCAGATAAACACTGCCCGCTGGCTTTGATGATGTCTCCCGTGCAGCTGGGAGAAGAGACCGACAAAATATCCAGAGATGGGTAACTTGAGGAAAGTAGGTGCCGTTCCCAAAGCCGCGAGTTCGGTCGATGGCCATGGGACCTGGTCCCGCCGTTAGCCCTACAGTCAGCCTTGTGCGTCGGGTTTCCCAGTCTGATGGAGATGGAGGGAGCTGCTGAAAGTCACCACCTCTATTTTAATGCAGGTGTCCGGGGCTGCTTATTTGAACCCTCCGTATCCCCTGCGCAGCAACAAGCCAGCTGCTCTGACAACTCCTAAGAAATAAGAAATGTGCCTTGAGTTCCTGTGACATTTTATATTCCAAACTTTGCCCAGTGGCTGACGGTTCCTTCCTCAAAGTGACATATTGATTGTGGGTACACGTAGGGCGAGTATGATTGTGTTCAGTATTTTGAGCTCATCATCCGTTATCCCATTCTCATTGTCATCCGAGGCCCAGACAGTATCAAATTGGAAGCAGTAGTGTAGAAAATTACGAACAAATCAAAAAAGACTACAGCTGTGAAATGAATCAAACCACTGTTTCTACGTTTAGTATTTCCTTTGGTATAAAACATCTTTTACAATTTATTTTTTTATTATTTGGGGCTTACAGCTACGAAGGCAGGGACGAAGCGCTGCAATCCAGCATCCAGCGTTTGCGGGCACTTACCAAACAGCGCGATCGTTTACTAAAACGTGATGGAGAGGGAGAAGGACGGGTCACCAAGGGCAGCACCTTCCTAGACGTGGGCCTCGACCCATTTTGACCACCCGAAGGACACGCCGCTGCTGCAGAGGCTCGTCCATAGACATCCCAGCTGGTACGGACACGGGAGAACGGCACCCGCAAAAAACTCCCGCGTGCCTGCAGCTCTTGACCTGGGCCCTCTCCGCTTGCCGCATCTCGAACGGAGCGATGCCGTTAGGAAAGTTCAAGTCTCAGCTCCATGTCAGCTTTTCAGAGCGGCCCCTCGGCGTGCTAGTGCTGTTCCCTGAGAGCAGGCTTTAAATATGTGTGTGTTTGTATGAAGATGACCACATTAAATTTAAGCAGAAGTAAATGGTAATTTAACTGGCACAGATACACAAGGCTGACATAATCTCTGAAGGTTTGAGGCTGCTATTAAATTTGTTCCTCCTTATTAATTTGTGACCAAGAGGATAATGAAAAACTGGCAACTCTAAAGTTGACATAAAAAGTAAGAGATATACAGTTGGCGTGGATAATTTTATGCGCTGTCAAAGTAAAAAGGCTTTGCTAAATGTATGTAGACAAAGATACACACTGTCATCTTAATGAGCAATTAAAAGATGGACTCCTAATAATTGAATCGTGACTCTTGTCACATTTGTATTTGTTTAATATCTCTAGTTTTGGTTGAATCTGATTTTGAGTCCCTATTTTAATCAGGTCTGATTTAGGCTTTTGGTTCAAATAACTAGAAGTGATGAACATGAATCTTGTTGTCCTATTACCTCCTCAGCTTCTTGTTTCCAGTGAATACAATGTTCTTTTAAAAACTCATGTTTAATTACTGCATTTAGCTAGCAAGACTGGAAAAGGGGGGTAGGTGGGTGATTTGCTGTCGTTCAAAGTTTGAATTTTCAAAGAGGAAACCTTATCTTTCTCTTCTGAACATCATTTACTAGATTTTGGAAGTACTTCAGATGGCTCAGATGGTTATCCATTAATTCCTTTGCTGGTAGAAATCAGGGAGTCTTGGCTATGTGCATTGCTCTGTTGTGGCTTTTTTTTTTTTTTTTTTTTTAAATTAAAAAAAATT
>JAVJGG010000043.1:19248068-19318648 GCA_035590195.1 Aviceda cuculoides
CCCCCCGGTGTGCACAGGGTGTGTTAATGTTGCTGAAGTTGGTTTTGTTTTATATAGATTTTCAAGGCAGCTGGTCATTTTCAGATGTCTTGTATTTTGCTTGGGTCCTGTTCATAACCTGGTTTATAGAGATAAGGTAGGTGATGAGGAGGAAACTGTGGTGTACCTTGAAACCAAAGATACCATTAATTAAGCGGATAATAGCCCAGAAGTAAGTCCTGTGGGTCCATTGTTTAAAGAACAAAAAATGCAGTGATACTGGAAAGACAAAATTAGGAAAGGGTTCGGCCCTAGCTTTGTGTTGAGATTTTCTTTCCAGCTAATCACATATGCTATTAGTATGTTCCTTTAATTCAGCAGAAGGTGGTTTTACAGTACATTGTATTTGAATAACCTCTTCCTTGATGCTAACACTGCCCTTACCATCTCCCTTGCAGTTCATCTGTATTCTGTTGCTAACATAGCTTGCAGTTATTGTCTCTTGCATTCACAAAGCTGCCTTCCTGAGGAGTAACAGGTTATCAGCTCTTGTAGTCATTTTTAATCATTGTGAAGAATCATATCTTTCTAATAAGGCAAGTGGTTAATTATCGTGCCCTTTTTATCAGTGTAAAGCTTGTCAGGGGTGTAGTGGCTTTCAGTTACAACCTTTCAAGGTTTACTTTGGTAGAATCCAGGATAGAGAGAGAACCCCATAGTTAGGCAGACTTTTTCTCTGTACAAACTATTATTATCTCCTCACTTATTGTTCTATTTATTTACAAATAAAGACCAAATATCCTCAGTGGAACACATGAGAAAATAATAAGAAATTCCATTACCCCAGTACTGAAGAAAAATTTGACATCAGAAGCTTAATGGAAACGGAAATACATTATCCATTTGTATGATTAGAGAATAAGAGCCCTTCATAAGCCTAAAATAAATGAAATACCAATATGAAATTAGGAATATGTTTTTCATTTATAAAGAGTTCTGAAGCAAGATGCTTTTGTCTTTTCTTAATAGCCTCACTTCAGACTCAATTGTTATAGATGACTTGCAGATGTAATGGAACTCTACAGCAGCGCAGGGAAAGAGGCAGGAGACCAGTGCCTGGCACGCCAAATAAAGCAGCCGGGAACTTACACAGAGAGTGTGAAACTGCTTTATGGCAAGCCATATTGCTTCCTTCTCCATAAATCTGTAGGAAGGTTTGGCAAAGGAGTTGAGGCAGTACAAGATCCAGAAGTACTGAGCATCTTCCAAAATCTATGTCACTTGGGGTGGCCACAAATCCCTCCATAGCAAAATCTTGGTATTCCTCGTGCTAACTGATATTTTACACGGGCCCATCAGGTAGCCCTGGTACAGTTCTCTTCTAGCCTATGCCTAGGGAAATAAATACATATGTGCCCCTTGCTGCTTTGGGAATTTTCAAGTGTCCTTTGAATTGCTTCCATCTGCCTTTTGTGTCTGCTCTGTTCTTTGAGATGCCCCTGCTTTAATACTGTACTTGGCGAGCTCTTTGACCCACTCAGTGGGTGTGAGGACTGTTTTTACACTGTGGTATGAAAGATTTCCTCCGCAGAGGGAAAAAGGCAGCCCTTTTGTGTATTGGCATAAATATCAGAAGGATCTGGGGGGACGCAAATCTCCCTCAGCAGTAATCACATTTTTGTTGCTATTAGTATAACAAACTAAAAATCATTTTGCATTTTGCTTAGACCATTTGTTTTCCCAAAGGGGACTGTTCTTGCCATTAAAAACTCTTTGTATGTGAAACAAGTGCATAAATAAAAAGGCAACAGGACAAAGAATATTTATAGTCAGCATTCAGAGCATTATGGAAACTTTTTTATATATTTTTTTCTATCTAAAATTGAAATGACCAACAAATAGTGAACTTTCGTATTGAGGAGGTGTTCTTAGGGATAAAGCCTGCCACTAGGCATGGAGATATGGGGGTGCTTCTGCCAGTCTTAAAATCTTCTGCTCCGGTTCCGACTTCAAGAGTAGTTGGAACGCATATATCTCTGTCTAGCACACTTTGAAGGGACCGTTACCTAAAAACGCCCAGCGTTTCATGACAGAGGGAGAAGGAAGTTTGGCATTTGATTTTAGATTGAGATCTGGAAAAGATTTTTCCCCAAATTTGCAACTTCTATTTGCAGACTGCATTGATCACCCCAAATATGAAATGCATGTGCAATCACAGTACTTCTAAAAGCATAAATTGTCTTTTTATGGCTTCAGCAACACAATTCACTTTCTATTTCTTCCTGTGGCTGATGTCCGTTAACCTAATTGTATGCAAATGTCACTATGACTTATTAAAGCCATGTGAATTCTAGTTTGCCTGTTAATTCTAATTCTTTTACCTGTTGATACTCGTTCTTTCACTTGTTTCTTGCAGGGAATGTAGTGTGGATGTAAGCGATCTCCCCCCTTTTTTGAGTTCTGCGTATGGGTCGGAAATCCTCCCCAAACCCACCAAACTTTGCAGTTACAGGAAATTTTCATGTCCTGCTCTTTTTTTCTGCCAAGCCCCAGTGCAGTCTGGCAGGCACCGTACTATTCATCGCTTGGCTGGCAGTGCAAGACATAGTATGCTCTGAAATTGCTTCACAGTGCATCTCTGCAATAGATCAGCAGGGAGCTCCGGGATGAGGAGTGTAGCCTGCATCTCCTCTAAGATTTACTATGTCATATTCAGGGCTCTATTCACATTTCTGTGAATATACAGGGATTTTTCTTGTCTACAGCACAAATAAAATAATCCTCTCTTTAATCCTGTCAATACCAGTCCTTCAAATAGCCAGTAGAGGCCACTCTCCCAGTGACTGAGGTCTTTTCCACGTGCAGTTGTATCCAGAAGCTTCCAACTTTTGCAAATACAGGGTGCAGCATACAATTTGGCTAATTCGTGACGACAGAGGAGCATATTTCAGTGAACTAGCACAGAACTGGCAGCCATAGATACTAGAATTCTCTGTCTAGCTCTGCCTTTTATTCTCCATATTTCCTCGCCTAAGACCGATAAACCTCTTGCTTTCATTTTCCCCCAGGCTAAAGTGCAGCTACTGCAATTTTATAAGGTTCTTGAAGGATTACTAAAGAAATTTAAAATCTTCCTAAGGTGCTAATAATGTTAGGCTGTATCTACCAGAACAAGCTACCAGCTCTGATAGATAACTGAAGTATAAAAGCTCAGGTTAAGAAAGTCACTGTAACTTATATAGTCTAAACAGGGAATCCGTAATACTGCTTACCAGGCTTTAAAACCTCCATACTCAAAAGATATGCAGGGACAGATTCTTAGATTTCAGGTACAAGGCTGACCATACTGCTTCTTTAATGAGTAATTATGGTACCTGTTGATGTGTTTGCTGACTAAATTCAAAGCATAAGTGCTTTTGGAACATTTTTGATGAGTAATTGAAGATAACATGGCCCGCTTTTTCTCCCCATCTAAGGAAACCTGTTTAAAAATTGCCCAAATGAGGTGGCTGAAGGACAGAACTTGTGGATTCTTCACAAGTAAATTGTGTGAGACTCCCTCTAGTTGAATTTTTCTTCATGGTAGTGTTGTTAGTAATTAAATATTTGTAATAGCATTACCTCAGTAATATAGGAGCCAGATGAAGTCTTATTTTTTCCCCTATGGGTTATTGCAATATCAGTAGGGTGCGTCAGCACAGAAGCAGGGATTCATCTGTCTACATTTAGGTGTCTGTTACTATGGATCTGATTGTCTGGATTCTGTTTCTCATTGGTACAGGCAAACAGATACTCTGGGGTGCAATTCATCTCATAGTCAGAGAGCTGTCAAAAAACAAGTCAGAGGAGTAGTTAGGTTTTAGATGCGTACGGTGTGGGAATCTAATGTTAAATGAGATGGTTTCCCACCTGGTATGTTTATGTCTTGACATTTCTACATCAGCATGATTTCCCAACTGGTAGTTGTCAAACACTGGAGAATTTTAGATTTTTTTTTTTTAAACTTAAATGTGGAAGTGTGAGTGAGTCAGATTTAAGTGATATAAATGTTTTCATTTTTCATTTTAATCTCTTAAATGGAGAAAATTATACTTTTTTGTTTTGTCCTTTTGTTTTATATAGGCTGTAAGGAAATGTGGAACAGAATGTATAAAGGGACTGCACTCCCTTATATGAAAGAAACACCAAGCACTTCAAATTGCCTCAGCTATTAGAAAAAATGCTTTCGTTTGAAAGCGTGTTACTGAAATGGCAGTTCCCATCAGCATTAGCAGCCCCTGCACAGAAAAGCTGTGTGTAATACCTTTCCCTACAGCAGATTCCTCAAAGCAGCTGTTCAGCCAGCCACCTCGAGTAAGAGTTTGAACTGGACACACAGTTAACTGGTCCCAGTTTTGCAGTAAATTCAGTGTGTGTTCATCATCACTTAAAATACCGTCCTTGGCATTTATTACCTTTTAATAAAGTGTATCATCACTGTAATAGTTTAGAACCTTGAATGCCAAATTCTGGCATCTTGCAGTCGCTGCCCAGTACCATATTTTCATATATAGAGCTCATATGTCATAGAGGGCTAAAACCAGGAGACCTTAGGCAGGGGAAGCTGCTGAGATGAAACTTCCTCTTGTATCACTATCACATGCAAGTGCAACGCCATAGAATCCAAGCTTGCTTTTTTTTTTTTTTTTTTAAATTATAAACTTAAGTTATACACAGGAATATATAGTAGTTGGTGTAATCTTCGTGTTTCACCAGGACGTAACAACAATAGCATATTGCTTACAAGCTAATACTTAAAATAAGAATATCTGATCAATATATTTTTTCCATTTTTTTAGCTAGTGAATATCCTAAACTTTCTAAATACCATGTTGCATTTGAAACTCAAAATTCTGAAACATAAAATTAGAAAATTGACCACAATAATGTTAATTAAGGCCATATCTGGAGTAATTGGGCAGGACTAGCCACATGTTCTTACAACCTCTTATAATCTGACTTGCTTGGAACTGAAAGTTCTATTTGTATTAATGAGGGAAATCATTCTTTATGCTGTATATCAAGATGATAAAATGTATATTCATTTACTAGACTACAAGGAGGAACATAATGAATCCAAGGGCTCTCAAAATAGCAATCTGGCTTCACCTGCCACAGCTAAAATCTGTGCCATGATACTATGCCTTCTGTGTCTGACACCTGCTTTGAAATCCAGTTTTGTAATGCCTCACCAAGCCCACGCCACCTTCCCAAGAGTTGGTGTGACCACATCCTCTCGTTGGAGTTCTGCCATCGCCATCACTCCTCTCTGCTTCATCAGCGTCTCTTCTCTGCATGCTGTAATAGCTGTCCCATCAGTAAATGCAGCTCACCCCTTTCGTTTCCTCCTAATTTTCTAGGCAACCTGGTGGTGTGGATCACATGGATTTGCAGTGGTGTATTCAGTTGACCAACTGGTTTTGATACATTTGATCAATTTTCAGAATAATAAATTCGAGTCTAAGAAGAAAGGCATTGTCGATGCTGTTTTATACATATGGTACCAAAATAAAATTCTGATTGTTCTGTAGATTCAAGATCCTGTCACTTGACCTGAATAGAAATCTCTGGATATGTTCACATGCTCTTCAGCTACCTGGTTAATCCATTTTAAGTTACTGTTTGTAGCTAAAAGTTAGCAGCCCTCAGCTAAAACAGCATAAAGGATAGTGTGCTGCTTGTAGTCTCGTGCAGTGCAAAAGGATTCATTCAGTTGTCAGGGAGCAGCGAGAACAACTTACACTTCTTTCATTGGCTTTTGATCTCGAAGTGACTAGTAAGAGGTACTGCAGATTATAGATTTCACTGGATTGCGGTATTTAGTTATACCAGAATTTGATTGTTATCCTACAGTCTGAGAGTTAAGATCATATTGGGCTATAGATGCTAGTTCTTGTCTTTGTGCTGTTTGCAGACTCATCTAGGAAATGTAATATCAGTTATACTTGCTGCCTCTTGGCAGAGTAATTTGGTAGGTGGCTAATTAATGAAATTCCACCCCCCCACACACATTCTTCTCCTCCCCACCCCCCCACCATTGAACATCAGCGTAGTTTCCCAGGTCAGTATTTCAAGGCAGTGCTGATGAGGTAAGATGTCAGGTTATAATAAAAGAAGATCATGTTGGTAAGTAAATTTAACACATACTCACTCCACCTGGAAAAATTATGGAACAACTAGATTTTCAGAATGTTAATTGGATATTGAATCCTCTGAGTCATTTCAAGTGAGGTGAGCAAGTCTTTCCATAAAGATGAGGATGTAGCCTAGAGAGAAGTTAAATGCTGGCTGCAAGCTGAATTAGCAAATGAGAGCTGGGCAAAACTTTAGTGCAGAAGGTTAGGATTATTTTATGTCAGCAAGTAGACAATCTGTGATTAAAGTACCGAAACATACTGGCATGCTGAAATACAGCATTTCTGTAGTACTTCAGTTGCATTTGCAAGCTCTCAAGTAATGTGTGTGCTAGAGATACCGATGAGGTCAGTGGGCCCACAGAAGACACAACGCTCAAGAAGAATCTCTGGTACTTCTGTCTCTTAGTACTTCTCTCTCTCTCATGCATTTCCAGGGGCATTAGTTGATTGGTATTTTTTAGGTTTGTTTTTTTTCACTGAAAGAGTCACAGTTACCAATACATGGAGCCTTCTGTTCTTCACATAACGTGAAGTATTCGCTGGGGGCTGTTCATGTAGGTGTTCTCTGCTAAAGATTTGCCTCAGGAGTCTGTAATTCCTACAAGAAAAGCATGTATCTTTATTTCAGAGTCATCGCAGGCTATCATGCTGGTTGATGCTCTCTCACATTCTGCTTCATTAACTGTTCCACATTTGTTTCCTTCTCTTGCCAGCTGGCTTAATCCACATCCCCAGTGTAACTCCATTAAAGCCTGTATCAGTTTCAGTCAGAAGACAGATGGCCTCATGCTCTACTCCCTCCCTTTCTGTGATGTACAAATTGTCTTGAATGCTTCTTTTGCATGTTACCAAAATACTGACTGCACTCTCGCCTCTCTAATAAAATGACAAACACGACAATTTTTTTTTTCTGCTGGATTTGGAAAAGTCATGGTGCTGGAGAGGAAGCAACTAGACATTGGAGTGTGGGCACAGCTTAAGATGTCAGTAATGGGCAGCAATAGTCCCCTAAGGACTTTCTGTCTCTTCACACTAAATCTGAGCCTGTGCGCTGTGTATTTGCATATTCTTAAGGTATGACCTAGGACGGGTGATAATAGGCACACTTAATCTCAAAGAAATAGTAAGAGGAGTCCAGAAGCTTTTAAATGTTAGTGGATAATGTAACTCTAGTTAAATGTGTAATCTAAACTAATAAAGTGGCTTCCAGTTGATCATCTTATTGGGGAGAGCCAAAAGCTTCCCTTATGAAAGACAGTGTGATCAGTTGTGGGTTTCTTCATCTCTGATTTCAGCTGCAGAAAGATGTGAGATCATTGCAGACAGTATAATGGTATGTGTTATGTGGCAAATCCACATGTGCAACTGTAGTCTTGAGCAAATTTTAACATCATTTTGAAGCTACATGCATTATCTAGATGTTAGTAGTTATGTGATGCTTTTAAGATTTCTTCTTCCTACATTGCTTGTGTATATGTTCTGTGTGAATGCACATTGTCATCTTTACATTAATTTGAAGAAACTGGTAAGTGAAGCATGCAACAAATCCACTATTCTTTATTAGCTAATTATCTGGTTGTGAGTCCCAGCATTCAGCAGTTCAAGCAAATAACGTAGATGTGAATTATTCATTACATGAAAACTGCCATAATGGGTAAGAATAAAAGTTTCTAGCTATTCCACTGTCCTCTTTCTGATAGCTCTATCAAGCATAAGCAGCAAAGATATTGGCACCATAACAGCATGCAGAGATAGGGTCATTGACCCAAACTGTGCCTAATGTTTGGCTTCCATTTTCTCTTCTAGAACATAGTATGAGCAGTAATATGTATTGCCAAGCTATCAGCTTTTGCATAATGGCAAGAATGTTTCTGTCTACTGTTGTTGTATTTCTATTTGTTTCTTTTTAGTTTGTGCATTTTTTCTCAAATGTGTCAACAGTATAGTAGAAGTATTTTAATCCTCCAAGTGACCAAAGCTGCTGTTTAGATAAGCCTTGGGTTTCCCTACCTTCCTATTGGTTCTATCTTATGAATCATTTAACAAAGCCCATTTAAAAGCAGAAAGTGAAATCCCGATCCCAAAGACACCAAAGCTTTCACTGGTCTGTGATATAATACCCAGTGTTTCATCATTAAAGAATAAGTATCTGTAAAAACCTGGCCATTTTAAAATTTGCACATTCTCTGGTATAGGCACTTAGTCCTTCCCATACAGGTAATGGCTCTTCATGTGGATGTTGATGTTTCTATGGCAATTTTTAAGGCTGCCAGTTAATGCCATCAGAGGAAGTTGTGGATCAACAGCACTTTACAGGATCAGCACTCCAGCTGTAACGCTCTGGGATTTTAAGCACGATGAAAAACTTATTTGAGGTTACTCACAGGAAAAATAAACTATGTGATCAATTTATTTCACTACAAAAACATGACAGTCTACTGCCAGTAAAAATACACATCGCTCTTCCTTCTTTGTAGTCACGAGCCTGCCGAGCTTCTTCTTCATTTGTTTGTTTTCTCAGGCTAAAAGTAAATAACAAGGGTCAGTAAAGCCCTTGTAGCCACAGCCTTTTGGCTTTGTCCTGTTTCATTATGAAACCAAATGATCCAGAAATCCACCTGAAAATGTAGTTAAGTGATGTGAAATGTAGACACACTAACAAATTACCGGTAGGAGAACACGCTCAGTTTCAAATCATCCTGCAGTCTGAGAGACTGCTAAATTAATTAGCTGGATAGAAAACTTCAAGGAGGAGCTACTGAGACAATCTGCTGAAAGGAGGAAAGAAGGATGTTTCTTCTGAAACAGTGACATTGGCGTTTTGACACCTAATGTTCTGAAGTGTTTGCCAAGCCCTTAAAAAAAACTATCTATATATTAACGTCAGGCTACCACCGTGCACCTTCAGCAAATGCCAAGAGCCAGTAGTAAAGGGTACACGCATAATGGCCATGTCCCATAGAGATTCTTCCATGTTTAAGGAGCCTATTATGCCTAATAAATATCTTGACTGTTATTGACTGTTCAGCTTGCATTAAAAGACCTGATATGGTAGTCTTCCTGTAGAGAAAAAAAAAAAAAAACAACAGTTCACAAATATTTGTGGGCCATTTAAAAACCTATAGGGCATGAAATTGATACTGTGTGAGAAAGAGAGAAAGGAATTCCCTCATTAGGTCTTGCACAGTAGTACTAAGGCAGTTGCTGTAATTTAATTTGAGTTCTTGTGATATATCCTCGTAGCTCATTTATAACAGACATGCACGTGGAATAATGCATTAAAACACTGATATTTCTTTTAAGTATATTTTTTTAATGTCTTCACTTTTTTGTGTGTGCATATGTATTGTGTATGAAAGAGTAAGGGATGATTATGTAAGTAGCTGAATTAAATACCCTGAACTGAAACGCTGACTCCCTGCTTCCAAATTGTGATGTATAACATAATGGCTCTGGAGCATTGTGGGCAGAATTATATTTTTACGCTGTCGTTGATTAATTTAACGGTACTGAACACTAAGACTGCCTCTGTGGCAACAGTAGAAGCTGATGTGACAGCATTTCTTTCCAAGGTTTGTGATATAGTTGATTGGACAGTACTTTAACTGCTGCTTAGGCTTACTAGTTTGTACAGCTGTTCCTCACCTCTGTATCTCAGTAAAGAAAGTTACTTTAATATCCAAAGTGTTGAAAAAGGGTCAAAGCACAGCACTTGAAGCTCTTGGTTAGTTTTTTTTTCTCTCCTGCACACCTAGCGTATTCAGGTTGTCTACAGTCTTTGCTCTGACGTGACTTAGAGTGGATGAAAATTTAGAGTTAGGTTTTCTGGCATCGACTTTAACCTGGAAAGTACTGTGAAATCAGCTGGAAAAATGATCTTGCCCAAATTATAAGTGCAAACTCAGTCATCATGTCAGACAAACACATTTTCTCTGAACAGATTTTAATGTTTGACTATGGTAAAATCGAGCTAAACTCGTTTTCCAGTTCCGTGTCAGCCCGAGTAACACAGGGGGGTATTGCAAACCCCACGGGAGAGGGAGGAGGAATCAGAAAGGAGCAGAGATACTCCCTCATTGTCAGTCCGTCTTACTGTACGACTTGCTCTGCCTTCTTCTTGCTGTAGTAGTGATGCACCCTTATTAAAATGTCAATTTCCTGATTAAAAGCAAATAGAAATATATTCTGCAGAAGAAGTGATGGGACGGATAAATCGTGCTGAAGTACAGTTTCTGTTCCCTTAACATCACAGCACATTTATATAAATGGAAATGTTTTCTTCTTTAATACTAAGTTCCCAATTATACTGTTCCTATCTTCTGACTGTCATTTTTCAACAAGGATCTTGCTTCACATTAGAAGAGCATCTGGCATTATTTGGTATTCCCTCCAATCCGAGATCCACTGCTTATCCTCCTGGGTTTTCCATATTCACTGGGAATGGTGAAGTCTAGAAGGGGATAGCAGTTACAGGTAACATTTTGATCTCTTCAGATCAAAACTGAATGAAGTTAATTCATTTAGAATTATAGTAGTAGTACCTGCTAGTGTCCTCCCTCTTTCCCATCTCCTGTCTCCTAACCACTGTAACAGTGTTTCTTGCTCTTCACATTATTCTTGTCTCAGACTGGGGGCAATGCCTCCAGATATGGCTAGAGATAGATCAGACAAGTTGACTCTGGAAATATAATGTATATTCCCTGAAAGAGTGTAGAACTCAGTTTCCAATTCCATTGTTACTTTGTGTTTGAATAATTCAGCATCACTGATACACATGGTTCCTTTTTATTAGAACTGTGTATTTTATCTTTGTTCTAATAAAAAGTAACATGTACATCAAGAACCCTGAATAATTCAGTCTTACTTCATAACTCAAGAAGCTTACTCTTTTCCAAGGCATTTCTTGCCTAGGTGTTCCAGAAATCAAGCAATTCTCTTATGAACAGTTGTTCCTCTGTTGTAGGAGTGAATTTTAGCTACCATGCTGAGTGCAAAGTGACAGAATTTGCTGTTGTATTGCCTGAGGCAACCTTGGCTCTTTCTCTGTGGGTAAAGGACAAAACATTTTAGTTATTCCAGACAGTTACTGAAGTATCCACAAGGAACTGTTCAAACTTTAATTCCTCTTAAAGGATCTTCTTTCAGAATTATTTTAGCTAAGTATTGGCAAGAGAAATAGCATTTCTCCTCTGTCAGATATCTTCATCAATGTATAATTTTTTAAGAAACAAAAAGCATTTTAATTAAACTGTGAATCCATTTAAAGCCTTCTAAATGTTGGGTTTGTGTGTTTAAAAATTATTAACAATCGCTTATCAAAAGACGTATCGAGATGCCCTGGAATGCATTAATGAGACTAGAATTTTAGCATTTGCCAGAGAACTATAAAAAGACAACTGTAAAGTGTGTTGATTTAGCAGTAGCTCTTGTAGAGGTGATCTTTTGTTGTTAAAAATTAATTCTGAGGTCTCAAAACCAAGAGATGAACTGTAGGCTGTTTAAATTAAAAGTTGATCATCAGTTTCCACACTTTCATAGCAACTAAAGTATAGCAAGAAAAAATCCTGTAGAAAAAACCCAATGTTGTTTTTCTTCCTTCTGTATGTATTGTTCTGCAGGGCTGTACGAGTCCTATAACTTCATATTTTCATTGCTATCATAGCACTAGACGCTTCTAAATTGCAATGCTAATGCTCTTCCTTGTGACCACTTTCTGTCTTCTGGCCCATTTGACAATCTGCTTTTTCCCCTTCTGAGGTTAGCTGCTGATTTTACCCTTTTGTTTCATTCTGTGCAGAAAAGTCACCAATCTCCTACTGTCTAGAAACTCCCAGTCTCAAAATTTCTGCCTTTGGCACAATTCCAGCAGTTGCTGGTCAATTCCAGCAGAGTGGAATTAATTTTTACAAAATGATTTTGTAGTTTATAAATTTTCGCCTTTATTTGTTTCACATTAGAGATTCTCTCTTGCACTGTGGAGTGAGGAATGGTATTAGATATTCACTGATTTTTACAGCGCTTGTCTCTGTTAAACTCATGCTAGAAGAAGGAATTCTCTTTCCAGTATTTATATTTACTATACTTTAGAACCAGGCAGGACAAGTGTTTGTCCTTTCATTTATTTCCCATTTAAGCCTCTTCCAGATATCAATGATATGACTAATTGATTGTCCACAGAGGAGCTTCGTCTTTTCCTGCTTAGGTAATTCCTCTCAAAAGCAATGGAAATGACATTAGGCAACAATCTATTAAGCTAGCCAGCCCCCAGCCAGTTTGCACTTTTGATGTGTTTCGTGTGACACAGATTTCTAGATTATGTACAAGCTATGTGTAGGAGCAGCAGCACTCATTCTGTAAGGGGTTTTTTTGGTCATGTCTCATGGCTAAAATCTCTATAGCTTTATAATTCCAGTGGTTTCTTTGGATGATAAATTCTTTACCTGTAAGATTACAAATCTGTGTTTTTTCTAGTTCATCCCTAATCCAGAGGTGTTCTGCAGAATGCTGCCCATCTTGCAAGGTTTTCCGCTGTGGTATCAGGTTGACAGGAACTGCTTCCATGTGATAGGACTGAAACTGCTACCTTTTCGTAATGAAATCAGTCTTTGAAAAGTCTTTTATTTTTGTGTTTGTTTTGCTCAGTGCACACTAAAACTAATGTAATATGGAAACAAATCTTCCTCTGTTGATGTAGAAAATGAAGTGTTTTGCCCATGTTTCCATGGAGACAATCAGACTGCCATAAACGAACATGAAACGGCTCTTAGTTCTGCAGAATTTAGCGGGTTTGAAATCATTACAAGTCATTCACGGGGGCCCTTTGCTTGTGTTCTGTGATGCCTTCCAAGAGTCCGAGGGTGATTTCTAGACAGTAAGTATTACTATCCCCATTTTAAATGCTGAAAAAGAGAGCGAGGCATAGAGTGACTAACTCATTTATCCCAAATCACGAAAAATGCGATGATAGAAGACAACGTAAGGGTGTCCTTTCCTTCCTGCCCATTGACTAGGACAGCCGGTGCCCATGCACTAAGATGCTAAGAATGCCAAGAACAAGTGTCAAGTTGGTAATTCTTCCATGGCGTACTGTTTCAAAAAATGTTATCCGTATTGCACCTAAGCATAAAATGAGCTCCTATATTTTATACTCAATAGCTGATAATGTTTGGAGCCAAATTCTGTTTTGTTTATCCTAGCAAATAAACAAAGGAACATAATGGAAAAAGTAGAGGTTTTCTTATTTCCAGGGCTGACTGTCTTATCTAGTTTAACATTTAAATACGAGTATGTAGAGATACGCAGGGTGCCTGGCTGGGAATTGCTGTAACTGTTACAACATTGACATTCAGTCTGTCGACAAATAGAGCAAACTCGTCAGCCTTTCAGAGAATTCATATCCAGAATTTTTATTGCTTGCCTAGCTCTCTACAATGCTGTGTTAGAAAAGAATTGTAATTATGCATACTGGAATACTGATTTGTAAAAACAGACGTTTCGTCCTTATTTTTTGCTATTTGCTGATGGAATCAGTAAAAACAGTGATGCACTTTTGCTTCTGCATTACCTCTAAAAAATAAGCATTGAAAGATACATTTGTTATTCATGTTTTCAAATTAAATTTAATGACATAAAATATCTATTGAAGAATAATAAAATTTGATTGGTAAGAGGTTTTTCTCTACAAAAACTACAGAGGAGTTCTGTATTGTTTCAGTTTTATTTTTTTCTACTCATAGTTCACAGTATTACACATTATAGTTTTTAATCAAAGTCAGAAGAGGGTTCAGTATATCTCAAACTTGCTATCTGAATTAAATAGTGGTCATTTTTTTCCCATTATATTATTGCTTCAGTTAAACTATAAATTACAACAGCTTCAGAAGTATTACAGAAGTGTTACATGACATACAATGCAACTTTTCTCCAAGCAGATCAAAATACCAGTTTGTATTCATCTGAAATGGGAAAAGTATATCTTTAATTATGCATTAATAATTTAAAATATTATTTTCTGAAGAAGGTATAACCTGTTTTGTTTTCACTGGCTTTGGAGCAGAATAATTTGTATTAAATGAAATCCCACTAAATAAATGGTAATTAACTCCAGTGCAACAGAAAGCAGAAATAGTCTAGGTCAGTTCACAGGAAAAGTTATATCTGGGATTTCAAAATTACCATAGGATTGTCAAGCCCAAGCATTCAGAAATCTCAAAGTTATCTTAAATATACTTTCTTTGTTTTATAATCATTTGGAGTCTTTTGTATGGCTTTGATTTTTTAAAATCTTTGTAGTTTATATCTTCAGTATTTCCCCAGCAGCAATGAGAATAAAATCTTACTGGCTTTTGGAGAGAAAAACAAAGTTCTGTTCTGATACTAGGAGTTGCAGATTTAAGGGATCAGCAGGTATCGCAGGACCCAAGTTCAGTCACAGATACGGAAAATGCAGCCTCAGCTTCTTAAAAAACTAAAATCTGACTTACAGTCACGTCACGAGATGTTATCAGCTAGCCAGCTCTACCCGGGTGGACATCCAAGTGCTTTCTCTGTCTTTTCCTCGCGCTCATTCGCCGGAAAATTGAGCTTGCGGGTCTGAGGGAGCACGTTTCGTTCCCGAAGAGCTATGGCTGGGGCTGGGAGCAGCCAGGGGACGGGGAGCGGGAAGGACGGGCCGTCCTGCAGAGAGAGCCGGGCCTGCTTTGGCGGAGCAGCGACAGGCTGGTAGGTGGAGATCGTTTGGAGTGAGTATCAGGACGCCTGGGCTTAGAGACGCTCCACCGCGTTGGTGTGGGGTGCCTTTGCCAAGCGAGCAGAGCGCCGCGGCCGACCGAAGGAAACGGTCGCGGTTTTAGCTCTGCTCCTCTGCTGAGGAGCTGTGAAGACAGGTACGGCGGAACCGGGTCCTCCCGGCGAGGCAGAAGCAGAGGCGTCTTCGTTTTCTCATGTTCCGCCAGCTAAAGATTAGAGCAGTCTTTCGAAGCGCTCTACTTCCATCCCGGGAAGCTTGAAGCTGGATCACGCCAGGGGTTTGGGGGGCTCTAATAGAGAAACTGTAGAGCTGCTGTCATTAAACGTATGCCAAAGCCCTGTGAGTCCCGGAGAATGGGGTTATTTTTGTACCCTCACTACTTTCTGGAATTAATAATTGAATGGAACATCTGACCGATGTCCTTCTGCCTGTAGGTTTCTTAGGTCTGTTTCGCCTTCAGCTTCCCGGGATATGCAGAAACACACCCTCGGGTATGACACGTACAAGCACAAATTATCACATAGTGGAAGTGCTTGGAATTTAGAGAAGCATTATGGCACCGGTGCCAGATCATACTTTATTGAACCAGTGCGAGTGCTCTGTACTTGTGTGGTGGTTGAACCTCTGCCTTGCAGATAGGAGAGTTGTTTGTGAAAAGCGCGCCTGGTGCTAGCAGAAAAACAAAGCAAGTACCTAGCTGGATTCGACAGCTTTTTTCCGGTGGAAGTTTGTTTTTTCAGAATGAAAAGAAGGTGTTAAGAAGATAAATGTATGAGCTAAACATACCTAAATATATGAAATATTTAAAACCTGCCCCATTGTAGGGAAGTATTTGAGATACATTTGCAGTATATTGAGATATAAATCATAACAATTCATTGTCAGAAGTCAAACCAGGAGCTTCTCTTTTATGACTCTTTAGCAAATCAACTTTGGTCTTGTACATGTCTCTACTAGTTGCTAGCCAAATACCTACATTGATGGTTGTGACTGATTATCACATCCACCAATGGAAGCACATTTCCTAACTTACAATCCTATCTTTTTTTCCTTTTCTTCACTTATTTTCACTGCATCAGATTTCTGTATATTTGTCAAGCAAATTCATTTAAATACTCGGGTTCTTATCCTTCGTTTCGGAAAGGAAATCTGTAGAGTCCTTTGAAGCATCTTTTGCCTTGGATGGCCCTCAGCAATGTCAAAAGCAATTATATGTTAGTTATAAGAAATTATTTTTGAAAGTGCCTGTAAAAATTAAAATAGATGTTTCTGTGCACTGTACCAACGTCTTCAGCCACTCAATGTTAGAGTGTTCCAAACCAAAACTATACAAAAATACTACACAGTGATGGAATAAATGCTGACAGTTTGAGATGTTACTGTTTAACTGCCTTGAGAAATTCCATTTACTGAAAATAATTCACATACATGTTCGAAACATTCAGGCCTACAGTAATTAGTTTTAAGCCGAATTGATTTCTGTATGCAAATTGCTTTCAGTAATTATGCAGAGAGGGAGCATGCGAGAGAGAAAGAGAGACTTAAATATCTGAGCTTGTTAATCGAAGATGTGTTCTCCCCTAGACTTGGGGGAGGGCTAACACCAATTTTCTCCCTAATCAAGCAGAATGATTTATGCCAAGATTTACAGAAGCAGAATAAAAAACATTGGTAATTATTTCCGATTGATATGGGGGGGGGGTAATCTGTTATTAAATAACAATTTTTAAAACAAGAATTATTAACAACACCAGCTCTGGGAAAAAATGTTACACTCGGCTCCAATAAACAACATAGTCTTAGCCACTCAATGTAGCCACTTACCAACCTGGAAAATAAGAAAATCTGGGGAAAGGGTGTAGGCAGAAACCTTCTGAACGGCTATAGAAGCCTGGAAGCCCATCACAGGCTTACCTGGGGGTCGCGTTCATCCCAGGGCGATGGGGTAGTCCCGTTGCACTTGGCTTGAGCTCCACCCGCAGTCTAACCCCAGCACATGGGGTGGCTGGAGTTTACCACTGCAGCATTGAAAACTGGCATGTTTTCGCAGAGAAGCAGAGCAACGTTCACTTGAGTGCTCTTTAAATTAATATGTATGGGCGTGTTCACCTTAAGAAAAAAAAAAGCATAAATTCATCATCTACTTTAAAGCTGAGTAGAAGCTCTAATTCTGGGGGAAGTCTATGGTTTACTTTGAACAACTGAAAACCAAAACTGGTTTTAGCCATCACCTGTTGAAAACATGCCCTTTTCCTAGCAAAAATCAAGGGCAAAGTTTGTAGAGATTTTTTATTAATACATGTTTAAGCTGGCTGCGTGGCTTCTTCCACGTTTGCTATACAATAGTTTTCATGGAAGTATATAGTAAAACTCCTCCAAGTCACTACTTAGCTCCTTTGGTCACACTTTCTCTTTGGCTGTCACTACGCTGTAAGTGGAGACAAGATGCTGATTTGAAGTGTTGCCTCTTAGAGCTGAAGTTTGCCATGAGCTGCCGTCTGAGCTGCGTGCTGAGTGGGGAGGAAGCCTGGTGAGGAGTCAGCCTTCCTCCCCTGCCCGCCCAGACCAGCTTGCGTTCCCAGCTTTCTCGTTCCCGCGCCCTAGCTGCTGGCTTGTACGGCCAGGAGCTCTGCTTTCCTTCCCGTGCTTGCTTGTGGAGTATTGCTGGAATCAAGTAATCCGTAATCATATTGAAATGCACGCCTGTAATGTAATGCATCATGTAATGGAGAGGCTTTGGTTTTTTATCAATCTCTTTTGTCTTAAAATATGCGCTAGGATCTCTGCATCGAAGACGGCAGGTCCCATTTTCCAGTGCATCGTACCTTTCTCAACAGATGTTGTTCTTTTCTCATATAGTCAGAACAGTTCCAAGGGGATTGCATAAAAGCAACTGCTCTTGACATTTCATTATGCAGAAGTATTTTTGTCATTGAGCGATCATAGTACTTATTGTCAGGCAATTTTGAAAACAAAAAACCCAATATTTACATAATGTCGTTTCTTTTTGATTGTGTAGTTTGTTTCAGCTCCACTAAACAGCTATGAGTTTGAAATTACTCTCTTCCCCCAAACGAATGGTCATAAAAACAGAATCAAGCTCATAAATCTTTCTGTGAACTAGTTGTACAGTTTCTGCAGGATTACACATCCGTTGCTGCAAGACATTGAAGGTATTTATTTGTTATCACCCTTTTAAAGTCAAATGTGTGAAAAATAAATTTACTCTGTTGTGATTAACACGATGACCCACAGCTGCAGTGTATAGAGCTACAGTCTTATAGAGCAACTTCTCCCTGTACTGCCCTTGTCTGAACTAAGGAGGTTCCTGCAAGTCATAAGTCTTCTTTTATAGTGGTAATATATAAAAACATGAAATGTAATAGAAAAGTATCTTCAACACTGTTGTTAGGTCTTTATCCAACACTGATTTATATTGCAAACTCACGGCCTCTGGTGAATGGTGCAGGGAGGGGAGAGCAAAGTGTGTACAGTTCATAAGCAAACATTTTCCGCTGTGCTTTGTGGAGCTGGGAGGGAAAGGAATTTGGGGTGCAATTGGTGATGGTAATCCTTTTTGGTATTGGAAAGAGATGTCAATATTGACATCAACCATTAGGAGGTTGTTCATGGTTTGATGCAATCCCTGGTGTTTATTGTTTACCAATTATTCTGGTATCTCTGTGAGATAACCAGAGAAGTTTAATAGGTTTGAGAGGGTACTTAGGTTGCTATGTATAATAAAAGCTTGACCAAAAAAAAGGACTGCAAGTCTTTTGTCTCTTGGTGACAGGTATTGTGATTCTTCACCTCTCTTTTGTATAAATGGCCCTAGCACAGGTTTTGGGTCACTGCATACGTGTGAAAGCCTTTCCCCTTTGCAGTGCAATCAGCTGACCTGTAGAGTACAATTTTCCTACAAAAACGTTGTGGCCAATGAAGCAGAAACTTCAGCCCATCTAAACACTTCTTCGCCTGTGCTCTGCCACGCAGGAAGAGACTTCACAGCCCACAGTACCGGGACAGCTGGCCAGAAAACAAATGTCAGCAGCAGAAACATCTAGGTGTTAAGTGAGGAAGAGTGAGACTTTTAAGCCAAGATAAGAAGCCATAAATTCTAAATTTTTCCAGGGTAAAAAACTTCTGAAAATGATTGCACTGAGAGATGTGCAGTACTGTATTTCCCTGTATTTCAGACAGCTTTCTCCTGGGATGGATACCTCCCTTGGAGACCAGGTGTGCAGGGATTTGAACAACATGGGAAAAGCTCGGGACAGGACACTATGAAGCCTGGACTCAAAAAAAGATACGCAGGGTGACCGAAGTGGGTTTTCGTCAAAGGATTTACATTCATGTGAAACCTTTCACTCCAATTCTGGCTGGACAGGTATCCTCTCCAAAAATTTTGGACCAATCTTCAGCCACTATCAGCTCAGGTTAAGTAACCATATCAATTTCACCTTCAGTCTCAGTCTAAAGAAAAAGTGGAAAAATGTTCACATATTAAAACCAGGCTTGAGGTATTTTTGTTATTACTGTGTAGACAGACCCGAGTAACTATGTGCAGACTCTTTGACATAGAAGAGGGATGGCTGTAGTTTTCCTTTCAAGCTGATAAAATAACATCTTTAAAATAAAAACCTTCAATTTTTTTTCTGACTCCTCTTCCCACTTTCATTTATTTATTTGTACTTTTGGCTCTTCATTTTCAAGATTTCATACTCGTTGCTTTAGGGCAGAAGGAACTGTGATGACAAATATGGTTGTTATGTTTCATCTTATTCCTAAGGGTCTTTTCTTCTGCAGATGATGAGCATCTGCTCCTAGTCATGTAGAAATCTGATTAACAAAGCATGATCTTTGATTAGCATATTTCAGAAATTGTTTCTTATTATGAACTCTCCTTAGGGCTTGTGTTGCTTAGCAGTAGAACAACCTTCCAAACTTATTTAACATGTTGAGGAACTTTGCAGACATTATAAATCCCTATTTTGACCCTTTATGTTCATAAGGATCATGCATTCTGCAGAAGTGGAAAAAAAATCTCGAGAAATAATATTCTACATCATGGGGTTTTTTGCTGTCTTCTGACAAAGCCCACAGTTTTGCTTGTATTTAATAAACTTCCTTCTACTGTTTTGAACTCTATGCAAAGGCTGGTTTTAATGAATAATAAATGATGCTTCTATAGTGTGTTCCATTTAAGGATCTTCATAAGCTTTTCCACCATGAATGAAATAATTAATCCAACACATAGGTGGGGAAAAGCTTTGTTTATTATTATTGCCGACATTATTATTCTTTTCAGATTTTAGAAGCAAGACACTGAGGTAGAGAGAAGTTGAGGCCTGATCTAAAAGGAAATCGTAACCAGGATTTCCAACCACATCTTTTCCCATTCCTTTGCTTCAAACTAATCACTATTCAACAATATTTTTCTTTTTCAATAGACAATTTTTTAACTGCAAAATATTTGGAAGTTTTGTTTCTTTAAACAATAACGTATTGTGTGATGCTATTTCAGAAGGTACATACTTCAGAAGCGCATGCATTTTTATTGCCTTAGAAGACCTAAAGAGTTCCTGAAGTGGATATAATTCTTCAATTAGAGTAAATTTCATTGTGAAAAAATGCTAAGTATTGAAACTGTGCATGATGTCACAAAGACCATGTGGGCCTAAAGCTTGCTTCTCTTATTCATGACAAATTGGCACTGACTTGCAAGGCTGAACCCACATCCCTGCTTCCGCAGGCTCTGGCCGATACAGAACTAGAGTGCTCTCCAGCAGCCCGGCAAGGTTGGCAGCTCTTAGCCCTGGGCTCCTAGCCAATCCGCACAATGGTTTCTGTTGATGCAGCAGAGTTTTGCATCAAGGATGTGTCACCAGCAAAAGCAGACAACGTGCATGAGCTCCAGTAAAAGAGCAAGGCCAGCTGCAAGCAAGCAAAAGTTCTGGTCATTAAATTTTTTTGTGTTGATATGACCTTGGAATTATGTCAGCCTGCTGAACCTGTCATCTGGTGACCGTTCGTGCTCCGAGTGGTGCTTACTTATGGAAGGCTTTGCAGAAGGAGGGTATGCTACTCCGATTTGCAGTTTAAGAATATCTAGGTAGACAGATAGGTAAGGAAACTGTGGCTTGCCATTTCAATCCCTGTCAAATATCTACCTCAGTCTTTAACTCCGTCTCCGGTGAGAGCAAAGTAAGAGGACTAAGAATGTGTATCTATCTCACCCGCTGTGTTCTGGGAATTTGAAGAGCAGGGGATGGGCTACTTCTCCTGTGCATGTTAGTCTGACTTGGAAAAGACACCAAAAGGCACCAACAAAACACCCCTGAAGGGCCTTTTCAGCCTTTGGTCTTTTCAGTGGGACAGCCCCTGCCCTCTCGAACACTGCCGATGTATTTTCCCAATGGCAACTCACTGGATGTTGACGCCTTGTTGTTTATGGTGCAGGAAACAGATGGTCTTTTCTCCTTCCTTGCTCACTTCACCTTTTCTCTCCGTTTTAATGGCTTTAAAAGAAAAGGCTTTTAACACTTCTGGTTTGTTTTTACGATTTCCCGGTGTCTTGCACCAAAGGCATTCCACTAAATACACACGCACTAGTGAAGCTCAATTGCCCATCACAAATGTATAATGGGTGTTAATGTGGTAAGAGCTTGTAGCTATGGCTGTTTAAACCAACACCGAACAGCTGCAGCACTTCAGCACTGCAGGAAAACAGAAGAATCCTCTGCTTCTTGGAAGTACGTTTGCTGCCATATAAAGAAATTTGGTCCCTAGCAAACTGAAACTTCTTGTACTTCAAATAGTATCCTTTAAAAGTTTCTCTGATCATTCAGTAAAAGTGGGAAGCTCAGTTATCATAATGTGCAATAAGAGTTTTATACAGTCCCAAAAATGAAACTAGGAGTTGCCCGTTTCCACGAGTGGCCCATTATGTGGGGAGGGAGGGGAGAGGTAAAATGGGATTTGAGAATACATTGAAGAGGCATAGAAAGTCAAATCCATGGCAAAAGCATGTCCAAAAAAAGCTTATCTAAAAATCACTTCTTAAACAAAGGTGAAATTTCTCTGTATGGCTGTGACTTCCCTTCTTCTGAAGTATTCATATAACCATTTTTTGAATATTTGTAATTCATCCTGGCAGATATGTTGTATTGCTGATCTTTAGAAGCATCCTTTTGTAAGAGAACGAATTTAGATAGATAGCTTTTCAAATGGGACTTGATTGCAGAAAAGTGTTTATAAAAGATTTTCCCAGGTGAGATCAGTGCTCTAACTGGAGTGGTATCCAGCATAGCACTGTATCGCTCCTCTTTTTATTTCCAAGATTACCAAATCACCACTCGTTTAAGGAAGCATTCTGCAGAAACTTGCCAGGAGCAGCCAGACTTGCACACTGGCAGGACAGCAAATACTGTCGGCCTCTGCTGAGCTTCTGCGGGGACCAGGAGGCTGCTCCGGCACCCGCTCCGGTGCCTAATGCACCAGCGTCTTTTTGCCTCTGAGATCAGACCCTCGCTCACTTTGGGTGCTAAACAGGATGATCCCAACCCAAATCCTAATTTTACCACGTCAGGCCTCTGATACATGCTCAATATCTTCATTTATTTGAGAAGAGGGGAAAGGTATGTGCAGTTCTAGTAAAACCAAGTGTAATATGCCACGTGCTAATTTCTTCATTTAGTGTTAGGAGACATTTTTGTGTCTAGAGAAAAAAAATGAAAGGGCTCTTCAGACTCTCACTGCTCCTTTCTGAGTGTGTTTGTTGCATCTGGGAAAAACGGTTCATTGCAAGCTAAATGAGGATCTTTGCAGGAGCCTCCTGTTAGAATATTGGCAGTGCATCACCGTGCCATTTCGGTCTCCAAGTACCCTTTTCAGATAAGCTGGGGGGGGGTGGGGGGGGTGAGCGTGCATGTGTGTGCACATATGTGCACATGTGTGTTAATCCTTGTGTCCTGGCTAAATGCCAATTTTGGCATTTACGTTCTGTCTGTAGGCCTTTAAGTCTATTTGCATCGTCATTACGGTACGGCATTATTCGCTCCTCTGAGTCCACTATTGTGCCGCCTTGCAGTACACCGTCCTAGAGAGGCAGATTTTAACGAGAGGCTTGGAAAATGGGTATGTTCAGACGGAAGGTTCATGGGATCTTTCCTAATCAAAACTGTAAAGAGGGTACCAGAGGGTAAACCCTAGTACCCTGCACTTCCCAGTGCAGGATTGCACGTCACTTGTGCACATTTCCCAGACTCCCGACTAGCTGCCGTACCTCAAGTCATCCATCGCATTAGAGGGAGAGAAGCTCCCTTTACTGCTGCCATGTCCTTTTCTCCAGCAGCTTAAGAACTGTTGAGAGAAAGATTGACCACTGTGTTATTCATCCTGGGCCTGACTGAAGTACTCAAGATACATTTCTGGGCTATGTGTCCCTGTCTGTCCCCCAGTCCCATTAGGCTCCTGTAAGGCTACTGGAGAGAAGGACAAAGCAGCAGTGATCACTCCGCGGGGAGCCACAACCTCAGACCAAAGCAGGGATGCTACCACCAAGAGGGGGAACACTGGATAGTGTCGGAAGGAGAATAAAGAGTGTAAGGGCTGACTTCAGAGGAAGAAATTTCTCTGGGGAGCATTAGGAGGGACAACAGCTTGGGCATATTTGCTCTGAGATAGCAACTCATCACGGTTTCTAATCCCACTTCCGACAGCACTGCTGGTGTTGTAAGTTGTTCTATAAAAGCACAGGATTATTTTGTTGTTATTACTGCTCTTCTACTCAAGCATTTTAAGTACAGGAGATGCTTATCTGTAGAAATTAGAAATAATTTCTACAAAATAATATGCCTGTTATACATAGTATCTGTGAAACTAAATTTATTAGCACTCTGCAATATGTCAGTTATTAGACAGCTTCTGAAATACCAGTCATTTTGTTACTTGTGAGTGTATTTCATTCCACCATAACTTTTCTGTGAAATAAACAGCATGATATAGATTATTATACCAGAACTTCATCCCAAAGTATCATGTCTAGTATTAATGTGAATGCCAAGTTAGACTCAGATCACTGTTCAATAATCAGAGTCTTTAAGCTCTCCATCTATCTTTCTACTTAAACATCTCTATTTAACATGCAGTCTGAAAACAACGGCACATACTCTAAAATGGCAAAGTATTTATTCACTCAGATGTGGGAGTGTTCATTCTAACCAGTTGTCATCTGTCAACTGAGATAACTTTATATGTATTTCTCACTTTCTTTTTTAATATGTCTGGTTTTTTATAGCCCTTGATCCATCCAAAGATCCATGTTTGAAGGTGAAGTGCAGCCCACATAAAGTGTGTGTCACTCATGACTATGAAACTGCTATTTGTGTAAGCCGCAAGCAGCTGGTACACAGGTAAGGAAACTTTAAGTTGTTTGAGGTTTTTGTGTCTTCATAGGCATACAGTATGATGAGAAGAAGTAAAATGAGAAAACTCCAAAATGGACATGAAAAAACATAATTTTAAAACGTTCCTTTAAAGTTTAACTTGCATTTTTTTCCAAAACCAAACAGAAGTCTTATTATTTATGACTGAGGCTATTCCAAAAAGATGAACTGGAACATGGTGCACAATGTAGTCTGGAGTGCAGAATGCTCTCCCAGTTCTGGGAGTGGTTTTCTCCTCCCAGAGAGCAGTAACTACGCATATGTCAAAATCTGAAAACCTGGAATATGAAAACATTGTGTCAGAGACACCTACAGTTCCCGTAACTTAATTAGAAGCAATTAAAAAAATATTAATAAAGGGCTTTTTAAAAAATATATCAAACCTCTGCTTAAATTTAGTAAAGAACTGAAAAATGTTGGTGGAACTTTGTTGAGCATCTCCCTGGTGAGTCACATAATTACAGAAAGCTCCAGATCTGATTGTTGAATGACTGAATTAAGAGCAAATAAAATAGCTAATATGTTAAAAGCTTTGGCCAAGATGTTCAAATTAGTCTACAGAACTTCACTGAGAGAAACTATGAATAAACAAAGAAAAGCCTCCTTGAGCATAGGTTGAAATAAAACAATCAAGAATGAAGAAATTTATAAACAAATTTAGAGAAAACAAACTATCATTGCCCTATATTGGAAGCAAAACAAGTAGAACCAGGAAGGAAACTGGTCTGAAGTATTTCCAGAGGCTCTCTGAGTCAAGACCCAGAATAAAACTGAAGAAATAAGCCCCTCCGCTTGCCAACAGATGTCGAATAAAACTGTGCTGCTGTAATGGGCAGCTCGGAATGGTTGGTCTGTACTTTAAGGAAAATATGTTGTCTTGCTTTCATTACATTTGAGTGATAAATCTGGGGACTGGTCTCCAATTTCTTTCCCTGTTTAGCAGTGAAGCAAAAATTCACCTGTAACAACTCAGGTCCCTAAATGTCATTGTCAGCTGAGATTGTAGTTCCACAACTGTTTAAGCCAAACTAAATTCCGGATGATCTGATTCCCAGGTACTAGTACTACATCTCATCTTACCTCACCGCTACCTGCCTGAGGAAGCTAATACAGTAAAAAAAAAAAAATTGCATTTGATTTATAATACAAAGTTAATGGTGTAATGTGCAGTCTGTTTAATCTTTGGTTTTCAATATGGAATGAACCCTGGAAGGATATTAGGAGTGTGTCTGTGCAGTGCTTACATTCTAATGACATTTTTGGCATTATGTAGCTTACATTTTCTAGTTAGGATGGATTTAAAGCGCTTACATTATATAGTAGTCCTTATGATATATAGACAGAGATGCTAAGCCAAATGCTTTCTGTGCTATTTCCAGTATTTAATGTCCCCAAAGTGGTCAAAATGATACAGAGTAATGGTATAGAGGAGGAGCTGCATATCTTTTTTTTTTTTTTTTTTTTTTTCAAAAAACAGGCTGTGTTTCGTATGATCTCTCTCTGATTTCTCCACTGCCTGCAGCTATTTCAGCTAACCTTTGAGGAGCACTGTGACTATGGAGATGAATAGAAAAGTATTGAAAACTTGCTTTGAAAATTCTCCAAACAATTTCCAGCAAGTTTTGTAATGCTGAAAGAACTACTGCTGATGTGTGATAGTGGCACATATGTCCCTAAAGTGTTTTTATTCTCAAAATATCTGGCTACCCTTGCCTCAGAGGGTAGACACGTCAATGAGGAAAGTAACTAGGCCAAATTCTCTGCTGATTTGCATCTGTGGAGTGACACCACTAAAGATTTTCATCTTTAGTCCCACAACATTCTGTTCTTTTTTCTGTGCCTGACCTAAATACCCCAGTCATATTTAAGGCTGTGTTAATCAGGAGTAAATGCATTACAAGAGGTGGAGTCGCACCTATTTAAAACTAGGGAAAACCTGAATATATTAGTGTGGTCATATGTGTAGTAAGAACCATCAAAAAACACAGCACCATTGCGATTTCTTTGCACATCCGCAGCGATTTTGGGTGTGCTCAGAAGGATTTTCCATTTTATGCATCATTATCAACTTGCTGTCATGGCTTTACAAAGCAAGTAGGCTCAGCGAAAAGTAATCAGGAGAGCAACATCTTGTGTTATTGCCGAGGTTTCCAGACAGAGCTGCACCGATTTGCGTCACCTGATTAACTGGCCTACTGAAGAGTTGCAGCACAAGGAAACCGTGTTTTTCCAGGCATAGTGTAGCTAACTTTGAAATCAGCAGTGACAACGCAATGCCATTGCTGTTTCGTTTCCTTTGTGCTGGAATGCACACTTTTTAAACCACTGCAAGAATACAATAACAGCGTATAAAATTTGAGTTAAATGGAAAATTGTTATTTTATATTTACTCAGACCCTGGCTCCCCGGTGGCTAACTCATCCTGTAAAGCTTTCGGTCTCATGCCTTTAGAGTAACTCTCGCATCTGGCAGGATGGCTGCCATGTATTTCACGGTGCTGTGGCTTTGATGCTGCCCGTGGTGACCTGCTGGATGTGGGATCCCCTGACCCAGCCGATGGGGCACAGGGGCTGGGTCCACGGTGCCGGTGGGTTTGGCTGGGGGTGGCCCCAGGGGTCCCGTGCCCCAGGGGCAGCCTGGCAGACGGACCCCTCCTGTGCAGCCTCCTCCTTCCTTCCCTCTTCCCACAGTCAGCTGGTGAGCAGCCCTTGGTCTTGAAAATAAGGGAGAAGATGTCCGAGAGGGGTTTCAGACAGATAATAGCGTTTTGTCAGCACATCCTCTAAGGCGTTTACGGTACAAATTGGACAGGGCATTAAGAGAAAAGGCAAGACTGAGCAGTGATTGAAGAGAGTGTAAAAGATAAATTCGAAGGTGCCTTCTTATATGCTTAATAGTCCTTGGACTAATGATGGAGCCTTATGAAGTCTTTTGTGTGGATTGAGACCCCTTTCAATTTGGACATGATCTATGAGGAAGGGTCTTTATTAGTTCAGTTTTGCATGAAATGCAGTAGTTAATATCTCTCAAAGATTACTCATACATTTGCAGTCCTGGGAAACTTCGTGCCATTTGTCTCTGCTGGTGTTGCTAGTGAAGCCGGTGGGAAGGAAAGATGTCACTCGTGGGCTTTTCTGAAAAGAACAGAATTAGAAAAGAGGATTGATGAAAAAATAATGGGCATATTAACATGTCTAGGGTTTACAGCTTTGTTCAGTCCATTTAACTGACGATCACCAATTAGTTGTCGCTGCAGTGTATGTCACTCACAAAGGTATTCATGCAACCTCTCTGCTTCTCTGCTGTGACTTAGAAATACAGCTATTTACTCAGTATTTCTTCAGTACTTTTGAGGTTACTGCTGCTGACAAAAAAAGGCCACTACTGAGTTCCTCACAAATTTTTTTTTTAAGATTTGGACAAGTTCCCAGATCATAGAATCATGGAATGGTTTGGGTTGGAAGGGACCTCAAAGACCATCTAGTTCCAGCCCCCTGCCACGGGCAGGGACACCTTCCACCAGAGCAGGTTGCTCCAAGCCCCATCCAACCTTGAACACGGCCAGGGATGGGGCAGCCACAGCCGCTCTGGGCAACCTGTCCCAGTGCCTCACCACCCTCACAGGGAAGAACTTCTTCCTTCCATCTAATCTAAATCTACCCTTTTTCACTTAAAGCCATTACCCCTGTCCCATCACTACAGGCCCTTGTACAAAGTCCCTCCCCATCTTTCCCGCAGGTCCCTTTAGGTACTGGCAGCTGCTCCGAGGTCTGCCCGGAGCCTTCTCTTCTCCAGGCTGAACAACCCCAACTCTCTCAGCCCGTCCTCATAGCAGAGGTGCTCCAGCCCTCGGGTCACCTTCCTGGCCCTCCTCTGGACTTGCTCCAACAGGTCCATGTCCTTCCGATGTTGGGGCCCCAGAGCTGGAGGCAGTACTGCAGGGGGGGTCTCACGGGAGGGGAGTAGAGGGGGACAATCCCCTCCCTCGACCTGCTGGTCACGCTGCTTTTGATGCAGCCCAGGGTACGGTTGGCTTTTTGGGCTGCAAACCCGCATCGGTGGGTCATGTTGAGCTTCTTGTCAACCAACAACCCAAGTCCTTCTCAGGGCTGCTCTCAATCCACTCGTCGCCCAGCCTGTGTTTGGGCTTGGGATTGTCCCGGCCCATGGGCAGGACCTTGCACTTGGCCTTGTTGAACTTCGTGAGGTTCTCACAGGCTCACCTCTCGAGCTTGTCAAGGTCCCTCTGGATGCCATCCCTTCCCTCCAGCGTGTCAGTGGCACCCCACAGCTTGGTGGTGTTGGCAAACTTGCTGAGGGTGCACTCAATCCCACTGTCCATGTCACCGATGGAGATGTTAAACAGCACTGGTCCCAGTACTGACCCTTGAATGCGGGTGTCTGGGATTTCCCTGAAGATCTGGTGAGGATGCGAGTGTGAGTCCCTAACTATGAGTGACTGTGTGCTGCTAGGGGTTCTGGAGATGGGATAAAGTCACCCTTTGGCTTCCACCATACCATAATGTCATGTTTTGATGTGGTTTGCTTTTGGATGCAGTAGTTAGTTTTAGGAATCCCAGGGTTCCAGTTCTGCAGGTGCTGTGTGGGAACAGACTGGGAACAGCAAGTCCTGTGGAGGATAGTTTTGGGGTAAATGTTTCACGAAACTGCTATAATGTGGGAATTCATTGCCGGTACATTGATGGGTGCAAAATGGGAAAATCAATGTTTTGCTGCACGTGCTGTGGGAGTCTGCAAAGCTCCATTGACACCGGCCGAGCGTGAACGGGTGCCGCCAGCTGAAGCTTCCACCGTGTTATTGAACCTGAGCTGGGTTTTGTTGCGAGATGATTGTTTTATGAGTGTTCTCTTGTTTTCAACAGACGTGAAACGATGAAATCAAGAAGCTTTTGGTTATCTCTCGTATTGCTTGGGGTTTTCCCATCTGTCACGAGGGGATGGATGGACGTGGACAGGAGCAGGAGGCTGTATCCGGATGCGGGGAGGTTGCATCAAGAGGTACTGTACACCAGCTGCTGCTGCAGCTGCAACTCTTATTTTTGTGCTGTGTTCAGATTCTGCATACTGTGAAAACAGAAAACAAGTGAGCGCTTACCCATGTATATTTGTATTAAACACCTGCTGAGGAGGTCAGTGAAGAAACAGTGAAGCAGAAGCTCTTAGACTTTTTGAGTATACTGCCATCGTTCTGGGAGGGAAATTGTGCATCTGGCCGTTGTGGAGATGCTGTCTTCGCCCCTGGATCTTTACTAGCTGGGGCTGCTGGGACCAATGAAACTAAATTTAATAAGCAAACTTTGTCCTGGCTCTTCATTTGGGTCACTGGACCTTCAGGTGAAACCTGAAAAAAGTCCTTTTGCTCCTTCAAAAAAAAAAAAGGAAAACTGAGCTGTAGGTGGCTCTGAGAGAACCAGCAAAGTTGCTGCCCAGAGCGTTTCCCTCCTGACTTTCTGATGTCGAAACCCCGCAAAGCGCAAAGTAATCGGGGAGGGACCGTGGGAAGACGGTGGCCGTGGCGAGGGATGGTGATCTTCATCCCCGGGAGAGGACCCTGCCGCCTGGCTCGGGGGGAGGTGGGCCTCGGGGTGCGTTAATGCCATCGGCAGCATTCCGTCCCTGGGCTTGTGGGGGCGGAGGAGCAACTGAACCTGTTTTCGGTGCTGAAGGTGACGGCGTTGGCTTTCGTCCCAGTGGATTAAGGTCCCCGTTCTGATAGGTGTCCAGTACAGGCTGTCCCAGCAGGGACAGTGGCTTTCTGGACCGGAGCTCACCGTGTGGCTTGCTGTACGATGTCTGAGTCTGAGGCATGAGAATAAGGCCATAAAAATGTAGAAATGTGACTTTCATGAAAAGAAAATGATGAATGCTGAAACAATTTCAGTTATTTAATTAGTTCCTGATTATCACAGGTTTGCTAAATGATTTCTCAGATGTCTGAAAGTGGGAGATGGTGGGGGAGGGAAGGGAAGACTGCTATTTTTTTAACTGCCATTGCCTAGAACACTTCTGTACTGGCAGACACATTAGTCAGTGCCATTCTACTGATGACCCCTTAATGGATTCACGCTGCAATTGGATCTGAGATTTAAGCCTCAGGATTTTGTTCTAGTTGGAAAATCCCATTTCTCCCAGTTGCATCCCACCTACAAGTACACACAGTTGTGTGCATTATTTCAATAAAGCAGCTTAAGCCAATTAAAAAGATGCCTTTTGCTACTTAGCAGCACTCAAATCATTTCAGTAGAGTTGGAGATTCTGCAGTTTTGAGTTCTGTCTCAAATGTACTTTTTCCTTGAGGTATCCATCCTCTGTTCTGTAAAACCAAAGAAAAACAGCTCCCTTCCACATGTCTGCTGTTATTTTGTTGCTGTGTAGACCCGAGTAGTAGTATACTGGCGCTCTTTTAAACGTGTTTTGGTTTTCTCAGATCACTTTTGCTTTATTATTAAAAATAATGAAATATTTTACATGCTTTTGCATTTTAGAAAAAAAATCTCATTCTTCACTAATGCATATTAGGTTTTTTTGAAAAAGTTACTCTGAGGAATTAAATTCGTTACTCAAATGATTTCCTTTAACATGAATTGTAGAACTATTATAGTACTTGAAGACATTAATTCATTTGATCTTCCTTTAAAACCTGTGAAGTTATTGTACCAATTACTTGATCTTGCTTGAGGTGAAAGGTTCTAAGCTAGAAATGTATTTGTTCAGATTTGCACAGAATTTAACAGGTGTGAATATTAAAATTTTTAATGTATGGAGAATGCAGTTAAAATAGCTCCAAAGGATATAAGTTATAATGCAGATTTTTAAAAAGTAACTGTACAGAAGGCTTGTACCACATGAAATAGAGTTTATACAGTGTGGCACCAAACACCAAGATGAATCTGGAAGCCCTGAACGTAGCTTTCAGGTAGGTCAGTGAAATTGAGATAACTGCTGTTTTCTCTCAAAAGGTGTTTATTTTGTCTTTCAGAAAATAGTTTAGCCATAATACCTTTTTAATAGTAAAAATCACTTGAAATCCTTTTCCAGCGATATTGGACTTTGTTCAGTTTGGAGCTCCTTATTCATGAGAAGGTTGTTAGTTACCAAATTCATGGTTTCATTAATATGTAATTCCATTAACATGCGTTTAAAACATTGAATCACAAATGGAAAAGCTCCTAGCAATTCACTAAAATTGCTTTAAAAATGTGTAAAGGGTTAATTTACAGGTCAAATAATTTGAAGTGTGCTCTGATCTAAAATTCCTATGAACTTCATCAAAGCAAATACTTGGGTGTGGGTCACTGACCTTCACTAATGCTTGTTCTGATCTACATAGGAACAAGTTTACTGAATCAAAAACATTGCTTAATTTATGTTCAGATTGCTAAATCGATTTCTTCATGGTCTGTGGTAGAATTATTGCAGTTGTGCTTTGCATTTATAAAGGAAAAATAAGTCTTGAGGCCATAGACAGCAATATACAGCCCTTCTGCATGAGAAATTAACTCTCTAACACAGCAATGGTGTAAGTTTTCTTGATGCTCAGCCTTCCACCGCAAATTTCTGGGATGTTCCTGAGAAGAGGTTTGCTTTCTAAAGTAGTTTTAGTCCTGATTAGAATAGTTAATAAACCTGTGCATGCAGTCTGAAATTCCATGGGTGTAGAGTGAATTAAAATAGTAAACCTAATTTAAAAAAAGGCAATGTTAGTATTTAACTGAAAAGCTGCAACTGGCTGGGTCCGTATTAATTTTGGAGAGTACTGCTGTCGCTTTGACCTTGTGAAACTTCTCATAGGCTGGTTCCAGAGGGTGCTGGAAGGCTCTTGAAGGTTCTGGGTGCTGCACGTGGACTTTCTGTGGAGCTAGAAGGTGCAGCTTCCTAGGGTTGAACCATCATGGCACTAAATCCTACTCAGTGGAATATATGCCCAAACACCTAAATATATAGAGCTCACCACTCGGGGGGGGGGATGTTTTTGGACAAGTTTTGCCTCTGCCTTCAGGAAGGCTGATTGCGTGCTGAAGTTGGACGTTTTAGAGGTGACTGGATTTCATGGCAGCTCTGTGCTGGCTCAGAAGGGCTTTGAGTTGCCCGTGAAGCACCAGGTGGTGTGATCTGGGGTCACCTCTCCTCTCTTGAAAGGAATTCTCAAAAACGTAGCTCTGTGAGTCATTGCCAGCGGCAGTGGCTGTGAAGGGAGTTTCCAGCATAAGCATAGCAGAAGAGAGACATAAACAACCTGGATCCAAAATAAACCTGGAGTACAGATTTGAAGGTGAACTCGGCCAGGAGATTCAGATGGAAAGCCAGCAGTACTACTCCACTCAGTCTCTACAAGGTAATCCACACTAGTAGCTCAGACTGATTTTTCAACCTACTGGGGTATTTTACAAAAGCATCTTATTAAATATTGAAAATCGACAGCTAGCTTTCCTTCTCCTGTTCCCTGCTTTCTGTGTGAGAGGCTGCTTTTCTGTAGGTGCTGAAGCCAAGCTGGTTTTGCCGTGGTCCTTGGGGCAAGTTTCTCATCTCCTCTCCTCAACCTGTGGTGCAGCAGAGCATCGCCGCAGGTCTTCATCAGCTCTTCCAGGAGTGGGTCTCCCATCTGCTGCAGGGAGCTCCTCAAACAGCACTGCATTTCAGAAATTAAATTCTGTATTATGTTTGCCGGGGCACTGCTGGCAGGTAGCCTGAACAATATTGTCCTAGCTGGGTAGTGTGAAAGTGGAGAGTAATCCTGGGTTGTGGTACACGCGTAGTTGTTTTGTGCTGAATTGTTACAGGAAATATTTGGATGTCACTGATGGCTCCGGAGTGGTTACAGGACAGACTGGCAGGCGTCCTGCGGTCCGCTCTGGGCTACAGAACCAGAACTGCTCTGTGGTTTTGTAGAAATAGTTAATTGCTTTCATTTGGCTTTCATGCAATGCTTTGTTTTTGCCACCGGTCCTCCTATTTAAAAAGTCTCATGAGACACCAGAAACATGTGCACAGCACCCCAAGCTCCTGTGGGGAGAAGAGCTCTGTCCCTGGAGAAGCTTCTCTAGCCCGGAGCTGGCAAGTGATGTTCCATGTGCTCTTGCAGATCCAAGCGCTGGCACGTTTGCTTTTCCCTTCTCTGCGGTGCAAGATGTTCGTACCTCACCGATGCGCCTTGACTGTGTTCCCCAAAAGGAGTGGGATGCTGTTGGTATGCAGTGGTATATCCAATTTGGACTGGGACAGCACAGTTCAGGGGCAAACTAGACCAGCTGTGCCAATATTATTTCAGTTTCTTGATAATTTTTACCCATTGTGTTTGTTACCTTATCTGGCTTATGCTTTAAATTATATTGCCAACCTCGAAGTATCCTGTGTAGTTATACCAACCCTTATTTTTATGCTAATGAATGTAGCAAACATGCTCATTTCTTTAAGGTACCATAACTTCCTTATTGGCATTTGGAAGGTATTGGCTGTATAGGATGCCCATTGTTTCACTTGTTCATTAGTTATTACTTGCATGACACCTGAACTGCTTAAAATCTCTAAGTAGTAAATGTCACCTTAAACTTCACCATGACAGCGAACAGCCGGGTCATACCAGCCCTTCGGTGCCATCCTGCACAGGATAAAGCATCCCTCTGGAGTCCACTCACAGCCTCAACTGCACTTGTCCAGGAGTGTCAGTTATTGCTGAAATTCCTAATTATCTTCAGATTCTTAAATGTTGTTTCACTTACCGCTGCAGCTGAAGACCATAGTTGGTTATTCCAAGCAGCAGGGGAGTCATGGGGATGATTTTGTGCTCCTTCCCCCAGCAAAGTTGTATTTCCTAACCTGACAGCCTGCGAAAGGAGTGCTTTGGGAAGTAAGGTACAAAATTGCAAAGGCTTTTCATAAAAGCTTTTGCTTATAATTCAAATAGAGGCATAGTTTCAGAGCATGAGCTTGGAGTGAGACAGGCACAGTGTATCAATTCTGTATGCAGTTGAAGATCTAATATCCTGGTATTTACTTTAAGAATTATTATTAGTAATGTATTCTATGCCATGTGTGTGCTCTTCCCACTTGTAAGTCAGTTTGGAGGAAGGAAAGAATCAGATTTGAATTAAAATCTATACTGGGCTACAGCCTGCTCCTGTTTTAAACATTAATGAAGGTAAAGGGAGACAAGGCTTAAATTTAATTTTGTATCACTTTGGTATATACTGGTAAGTCACTCCTTGTTACCTGCATTTATGTGACATCTCTAACAAGCTGTAATTGCAGTTTGTAGGCAATTCTAAATCTTAACTAGTATATTATCCCCATGGAGATGAGAAGCTTTTGCTGCATTGATCAGACTTATCTGCAGTTTGGGGTGCTGTGGAATATTTTCATAGTATTTGGATATGCATGTTGGGGTCCTTCCACTGCACCCCAAACCCCACCTACCCCTTCCCATGTACCCAGAGGGTTTAATAAATCCTGTATCTTATGGGATGCTGTTATGCTTGAAGTACTAGAAAATTTTTAATGTTGGGATACTTGGAACGAGGCAGGTACTGTATACTTGAATGACAGCATAAAATTTGAAGAACTTTAGTTTGCATAGATGGTTATGGTTCGATAGTGAGAGTGTCCAGGATTGTCAGGATGCATCTATAGCACAACTTAAAGATGAAACCCTCTTGTATGCAGTCCCTTACAGAAACAAAACCCTGCTCCCTTTATTATTATTTTTTTCAAACTTCTGGTAAGATGCAGTGTGTGATAGCTCTCGGTGGTCCTGCATTGCCCAGCCTGCTGGGGGCTGTCACCTTCCAGCTGACAGCAACCAGGACCACCAGCTGCTGCAGGGATGCCCTCCCTGCAGTTGAAGTGGTGCCTTGGTTACAAATGACTTTGAATTTTGGTGCCGTAGCTGGAGGTAGGTAGTGCTTGGATGCTGTCCCCTGGGGACCATGGGCTGAGGGTGGCCAGCTCTGCTGAGCTGTGGCACAAACTGACCACAGGAATCAGATTTCGGTAGGTTTTTCTCATGTCCATGCCTAGGTGGGGAAATGCTGGTATATTCCTGAAGCAGAGAATAAGACCAGAGTAAAACATCTTGCAAATAAAAAAGAGATCTAAGGCAATTTTAACTTGGCTATGATGTGGCAGAGGGTTATACTTTCTGATACTCTGTTCAGAAGCTATTTAACCTCAAAAGACTAAATATTGACTATTTTTTGCCAAATGCAGCATATTCTCCCTTTAAAAAAAAAAGGCTGTAGCAGTGGTTTTTAAAGGAAGACAGTTCTAGTTAAAGTACTTTCTACCATCAAGCAGGGGAATTCTCAGTTTTTTATATTAGGAACGGTACATCTGCAAATTTGGGGTTTCTAAAACAGGCATCCCATGAGCTATGGCAATGTAGAAATTGATGGAGCTATACCTGGGTTTCTCATCTGAAGTCTAGAAATAGTGGTGAGTAAAATCAGAGATGCAGCAATTATCTCAATTAGCTACCGTATGGGTGAGCAGATGATACTGTGTGATGTGAGACATCAGAGCTTCCCTCAGTGTTTATACCAGACGGGACAAATCTAAATTGCCAGCGTCTGTACTGATAGCAAGTTTTCTCTAAATGGTAGTACGTGATTTATTTTTTTTCCTCATGCCTGCTCAAAAAAATAAAGTGGATGTTCTCTGCCTCATTAGCGTCTTTTTTGAAAATATTCTGTGTTCACGGTTGTAAACAGAAAATCCTGATTGTCAAACTAAGCTGCGTATTAGTCATAACCACTGCAAATGCTGGAATTGGTATGCACAGTGCCTCACCTAGCCCTGTACTGGATGTCAGTGTAATTTTCATGCCCCCTCACTTAAGATAAGGAAGAGCATGCTCTGAAGAGGGGAAAAAAAAAATAATAAAAAAACCCTGGGCTGATAATCTATTAATAGCAACAGCTGCTTTATTAATTTGCTAAATGAGTCAGGGCTGTATATTTAGAAATTGTACAGCAGTTAGGCTGATCCTGAGAGCAGGACCCTGGAGACTTGGTGTGTGCAGGGGTAACATCTAATTTAGTGATAGACCCAGCATGAGCCCAGCTGCATGTGCTGAATTTGATTTATCCCCTTGCACAAGCAGCGCAGTCTCATCCACAAAGTGTCTGGTAAGAGGGTTGCTACAGTTCAGCAATACAGGCAACTCGTGGAGCTGAAATGTGTTACCTGTTCTTCTGCATCTCTTCCATCTGCTGCATTAATTTTTTTTTTTGGCAAAGTCCCCTATGTTAACCTTTGCTTATGGTCATAAAAAAGGGACTCCTTTTGACTAAATCTACAGCAGTGTTAAGGGGCAGGAGGCTGAAAACACTGCAGGGTTACCCTATGAATCGCTGTACTTGAGGGCAGTTGGTACCTGGTTGGTGCCAAACCTGGTGGTACGTGTTAAGCATCGTGCTTGTGGGATCAGCAGCTGCTAACAAAACGGGGATGGCAAATGCACAGCCATATACAAACCTCTGTAAGTACTGGTCTGCAAATGGAGGAGGTTGGAAAAGAAAGAGAACTACAAAGCGACGCTGTGCTGTGAAGAGTTGCACCTTAAAAATGCTACATTGAGCTATTGCTCAGTGATTCCTGCTTGGGATGTGCCTCTGTGCGTGTCTGGATAAAAATCACTCATCCTCTGGTTTCTGGTTAAAGGAAAACTAGGAAGAAATAGCAGGCAGGAGCTTGTCTTTCCTGATTTCAAGCCTAATTGTGGCTGTTTAATTACTAACCTTGCAAACTGTGCTCACTTATCTCTTCAAATTAGAATCCAGGAAAGTGCATGTGGCCACATGTGGATGTGCAGGGACAAAAGGAAGAACAACTGTTCCGGAAAAATCAGGAAACAGTCCTTTTTCTCCTCCCTGTCGGTAGCTTGTCTACGTGCACTGCATATCTCTTACAAACCAAGTATAAAGTACTGTGTGGCTACTGTGATTTGTAACAGGGCTAGACTCTGCGTGCAGTTCAGAGCAGTATTTTAGGGCAGGGAGCCTTGTGCCGTGCTCCATCTCGTGTCGTGCCTGGTCCACAGCCCCACGGGGCAGCGCTGGGGCTGTCCGGCGAGTGCCTGGTGGGCAGGAGCGTGCAGCACAACTACATCCAGCCCTGAACTGGGGAATCGTGTGGGACAAAGCACATGTGGTTGTGACCGTTGTCAAACCATGGGCTAGTTTAGTAGCGGGTTGGAGTATTTTTATTTGACTGCTAAGGGCGTGTATTATATGTACACCTTGATGTCTAGTCCGCAGTTGTAGGATCTGGGTTAACAGGTTGCTTTTCATCATGCACAGCTTGTAGTGATGTGACTTTATACATGCATCAAGCAGTTATAAATTCTAGGTACCTAATGATGCTTTTTTAACCTGCTATAGACGGTTAGCTTTGCCTGCCTAAAGGCTGGTCTGTCATTTTTCTAGAGTTGAGGAGAACCTCAAAAGCAGCTTGTTTGTGTGTCTGCATCTCGTCCCCAGTCCCATGGGTGTTAAAGCTTTAGGGAAGCTCTGCGTCATACTGTGCTTCCTGCAGACAGATCTGGATTAGCTTTGTTTCTGAATGACCTCCCCTTGCTCATGCTGCAATAATAATTTTGTGTAGTTAGAGCATCCACACGACTGTTCTGCTCTGCCTGCTCATTTCTTGGCTGGAGAGAGTATGTGGATGTTATTAATGGTTATTGCCCTTGAGGTGTGGGAATTGGGTTTCTACATGACAAACAGTCCCCACAGTTTGGTACAGCAATTTCTTGGGCTTCATAGATCACTATTTTCTAATAAGAAATTAGCCCTTCAGTGTGTTGTCTTCCCTGTAGTTACAGAGCTAAGAGGAACATGCATATGGTCCTTCCTTGCCCCAGTTTACTTGAATGCAGCTCTAAAAGGCAAAAATGATCAACTGCTGGTTAGCATTGGTGTAGGAAAGCTAAACTGAAGTGGTCTTCACAGAGAAATTGGTATTCTTGGCGTAGTGGTGGTGGTTCTATGTTTCCTGGGCTTCCCTTGTGAAAGATGCTCAAAAGCAGCACCCCAAAGGCTGCACACCAAGACACCAAATAGGGCTGTCCAGCAAACTGGAGTTTGCTCGGCCACAGGAGAGTTGAAGCCAGATCTCGCATTATCCAAGAGTGCAAAAAAAACCCCCGTGGAGCCAGAAATAAAATACAATATTTGAGAAAGAAAACCTTTGACTGTAGAGCGTTCTGTGGAAGTCGGAGCCTGAGCTGGGAAGGTGCCGTGTGCTCCCTGCCAACGCCGTGATGCCCTCCTCCCGCCGAGTCGGGACACCAGGGGCCTCCTGCTCCAGGAGCAGAAGAGCAGAAGCTTACGTAGCCTGCTCTCCCTGCCGCAGGGATTTACAGGGGGAGCATTATCTTGTGTGGTGCACAGTATGTTCTTTGTGGGTATATAGGACAAATGTAGATGAGTTTTTATACAGAGGTGTTTAAAGGTTTCATTTATACTGATGCCAAACAACCTGAAAGTGGTTTTGCTGCTTGGATCCATCGCTAATGACTGTCAGTAGCTCTGTTTGCAGCACGCTGGCTACCAAGCACTGTACTATATTGTGTATTCCCTCTGTGTAGTTGTATTTTAACTCTGCACAATGAAGTTTCCCCCTGCCCTCCCACCCCATGTTTGTTCTGAATGAAATCTGATTCTTCATTCCAGAAGTGCTCTGCTCATCCCTGGGCCCATGATTCAGCATTAATCGGGCGTCTATAACCCAACCCGGCTATTATGTCTTGGCAGGACATCTAGATGCTGTCTTCTGAAAGGCTGGCATTCCCTTTTTGTAAGAGCAGAAAAAGGCTTTGTGCAGAACAGTTGTTCAATTGCGTAAGGTTCACGCAGGTGTTTGATGTGCAACACACGGCACGTACAGGGGAGTGAAGCTGTGTCACAGCAGGTAGTGAACTGTATTTCTGATTTTGATTTTTATTTTTGTCCCTCCTAATCCAGGTAGGATTAGTAATCATACTTGATGACACTGTATCTGCTGTCACACATTGACACTGGGTTGGTCTTTTGGAGATGTGTTGTTTCAGTAACTACTTGTCTGGTGAAAAGCAATACTGAAGCAAACATACTACATTGATTTCCATGTAACAATGATTAGGCACTTCAGATATAGAACAGAAGGACCTTTTATTCTGCATTCAATTAATTGACATTAAAAAGGAGGGAAATAGGTGCTAAAAGCAAACCTTGACAAATAAAACTGTTGCCTTCCATTAATGAAATGCTATTTTAAATGGTGTTCCTGAAGAAGCTTTATAGAAGGAATGAGAAATCTGAAACAAATTTTTCCCTTCAAAGCTTATGATTTATGCTCTGATAAAATTAGATTTTTAGTTAAAGGAATTTGCAGTCATTAAATGGTGCCCGTGAAATAAGTCTCATTTATAACCATCTGCTTTATGGCTTCTGCTGAAAAGTATTCCTCAGGCAATGCATCTGAGAACTTTGGTGTCATTTTTATCAAAATAGTTTGATTCTCTACTAGTAACACTATTAAAACCTCTGTGTGATTTTTTTTTTAATACTTCAGAGCAGTATCTTGTACTTCAAAGAAAGGGCCACTATTCCTTTTTGTGAAGAGATTGCCTAAGTCATAGCATGCAGCACAGTGCTGTGCCTGTGGCCAGAATTGCTGGTAATGTCTCTTAGTGGTATATTAGGTCACTAATAGAAAGGTCTTATGTTCAACATGCCCTCAAGGAAAAAAAATTAGCATCATTTCTTTTCTGTGCTACAGAAGAGAGAAATTATTTGGCTGAGGCAAACTGAGAAAAATGAGTCCTTGCCATAGCTTCACTTTACTGGAGGGATAGAAACCACAGTTGTGTCTCTACCTGGAGCTTACGCCTTTTTGTGGCTGCTCTTCAAGGCCTGCCATGGTTGCCAGATATTCTTCCCATTTCCCATTTTTCTGTGTGCTCTCCTGAAATGTTGAGCATTCTCAATGCCATTGGTCTTTTCTCCATGGAAGGGGATGTTTTTTGGGGGGGGGATGATGACATTTTGCTGGTATTCTCCCAGGTAATAAGAAGTCATGACTTGCAGCCTGATCTCACATTCTCCCATTGCATTTCTAACAAGCTTTTTCTCTGAATCCTGCATCTGTTTTTTGAGGTAGTTTGCATTCATTAGAGCTTATAATTATAAGGGGAATGGACTAAAAGAAGAGCAACTTTGAAGACCATCCTTTGTTTTTCATGATGTCTATGCAGTTCCTTTCATGGAAATACCAAAAGGGTATTTAATACAAGTGAGCTGACACTTGAATTTTTTATAGAGTGTGATTGTCTTTTTTTCTTTTGATCAATGTAATAGTTGTAATTAGTTTTAGTGTTTCTAAGCTTTTGAACTGCAGAGGATTCAAACAGCTTGTTAAAGTGAGGGACTCCAGGGGAACTTTAAAAGTACTCTTCCCTTTTGCATATATTACATGTACACGGGCTTAATGATAGCAGGCTGTATCTGAATTTTTATCCTGTGCCCCACCTCTCAAACTAATATTTTGAAAAGCTCTGAGAGGTCCCTGGAGTATAACTGTCTACACAGCTCAGAGCTTTGCTACCTAAAGAGGATAAATGCTTTGAAGTCTGTACTAATCCTGAATGCCATTTTATATATTTCTCAAGATCACTGAGGTAGCATCCTATGGGGAATAATGACTTAGTATTTTTATACACAAATACCCATTTTCTGTTTATCCCCCTCAGTTGACTTGGAGGGTGCCAAGGAGACAGTTTCGGCTCTTCTGATCCTTCTCGGTTTTGGGGAAAGCTTTGGTTTTTGAGAAAGGCAGCTTGCCGGTCACTGGTAGGAAAGAGGAGCAGCATCTGTTGCCTCCACAACTGGTGACAACGGACAAAGTATAAACCGTCGCCAGGTGTGAGTGGAGCTGGGCCGGGAAGCGTGGGACGCCATTTGGTCCCCTGGGCCGGAGGAGCGCGGGGCTGGGGCAGGCCGAGGCCTCGGGGGGTCCTGCGAGAGGGGCCGGAGGCAGAAGGGAGCCGTTTCTGGAGGCAGCAAACGAACAGCCACAACACTGTAGGGTGCGGGGTGTGTAATATTACATCCTTGGATAAAACACCTCCCTCGGAATTCCCTGGTGCTGTCTGATGCACTCGGGTGAGGGAGGTGAGGACTTCAGGTGTTAGCTGAGCAGGTTGTTACTTCCATGAGCTGACTTTTTTTTCCCCTTCTGTTTATTTCTATCTTCTTTCACTTTGAAGAGCTCTGTATTTTTTTCTATCATGTGCTCCAGTGGCAGCTTTCCATATTTTCAATTACCCTGTGGCAGGGCGCTCCATACTGCAGAAGGGGACTGCGGATATATTTCATCAGAAGCATATCACTATACTTTACTTCCCTTTGTCTAAACATGGTCTGCAGGGAGGTACTTTAAAAAAAAAAGGGGGGGGGGAAAAGTACAAATAAAACTACAATAAGCATCAGGAGGACCAGAAAGCTCAGATGTCTGGGGAGGCCATGTGTTATTTTCCTATCAAAAGGAGAGAAACAAACCTTTTTGTTGTTTCATTCTCTGATAAACAAATGTCTGAGAACAGTGAGCACTAAGGGAATGAAATAGGGTTAAACAAGGCACTTCCACAAGAGTAAAAACCTCTCTTAGGAGCTTCTGGCAAGGGTCTGGAGGGCTTGCTCCTCTCCTGTGTCTGGTGGAGATGGTGCTGGGCCCTGATGGCACTTTGGGGTCCCCGGTTTAAGTTTATGCTCAGTGGGGTTAATCCTGCATCATCTGTGAGTGGGCTTTGTCCAGGTCAACATGACGCCAGGCAAGATGGTCTTTTAGACTCCTCCGTGATTCCACTGTTTTTAATACTGGTTGCAAGAAGTAACTTGAATGATGGAAATGATAAGTACTTGTAATTAACCCATAAATAATGTTACTGCTTGGAGTTAAGTATTTATTCCTCTGAAGACTCGCCGTTAGTATAAGTAGGGAGTGTTGTCTGGGAATGCAATACCCCTTGAGACTTTACACTGTGTTTAAAAGATGTTTCTTTCTTAGAGATGGTTGTGATGCCTTGCAAGAAATAGGGCAAATGATGTAGGTGTGCAAAGACTGAAACGAGCCCTTGGCTCTAAGTATGAGTAGTCCAGTTGCTTTGAAATTATGCAGGTATTTGAACAAGTATCTGCTAAAAATATCTGTAATGGCTCCTCCCTCCTCAACCCTAAATCCTTGGCATAGTAATAACCCTCCTAGCTGCTCCCTTTTAACATCAATAGAGGAAAAAAAAAAAATCCTTTTTGAAGAAAGATATTGTGTTCTACAGTGTAACTTATCACAGAATGATGAATCATTTTAGGTGATATATTGATCCATTAAATATCTGTGGACTAACTGAAATATATGCTTGTAATTACCCCTCAGTTATTGTATAGAGCTTCATAGATGCTTCTCTGGGACAATGACTAATGTTTTTAGGGATTTCTGTTCATGCTGCCTTTGAACAATTCTTGTATTGAAAAAAAACCAAAAAACACCAAACACAAAAAATTCTCTTTTTCTTATAGGACTCCAGAAGGTTTGAAGTTACAAGAAGAAAAGGTAGGAAAAACAGTTTTCTTTCAATGTGTGTGTTGGTGTTGAGTATTCTTGCAGTAACTTTTTAGAACAAACATGTGTTTACACTCTTGAAAGAGTGTATTGCTGTGGGATTTCAAAGAGACTGCCTCCTAATGCTCACCTGACAGTCCTTAGTGTCACAAGTTGTAGTTGGTTTTTTTCATTGAAAAGGTGCTCTTTCAGCACAGAACTGCATGGTGGTATTGGGGATGCAAGTCAGGATTTGTTGGGTGCTGGCAGAGGATCTAAACTCTGACCTTGGAGCATTTCAAGGAGAAAAACGTCCAGCCAAGGCTTTCCATGCATGGCATCAGCACACTGCAAATCCACCCAAAGGTTCAGCAGTGTTAAATGCGAGTTGTGCTGGTGCCCTGAGCTCAGATCCTGCTCCTGTAAACTCTTTTGCATTAGTAACTAAATGGCTGCTGCTGTGAGTGGCTCTTTGATGGTTCCTGGCAGCTGGGTGAGAATCGGCCATCAAAGAGCTCATTCTGGTTATCATTAATTTTGATTTTGTTTAGCAGATGTTTTCTGGATCAGGCAGTTGCTTGCCTCATCTGTTTTGGTAGAATGTGAAGCGGGGAGCATTCTCCTGTTCAACAGATCAATGTGTTACTCTTCTCTTCCAGCAGCTTCTTTAATTGCTTCAGGCATCTGGTATATCAGGAAGAGGTTGTAACTACCACTGTTTTACTGCATAAATGAAAAAGGTCAGGTCCAAGGGTAATGTGTCATCTGGGCAAATAATGTCCTTTTGGGTTTTTTGTGTGGTTTTTTTGGTTTGGTTTTTGCTTTGAGGTTGAGGTGGCAGAAAGGCTTGAATAAATAAATTAAATATATGGCTGTTGCTAAAGGTGAAATCTGTTTACCGCAGGTTTCCAGCATATGTGTGCGTTTGGTCGAATTTCTGCCACTCTTTGTGAAGAAATCCAGTTTTAGGCTTCCCTTGATCTCAGACTGAGGAGGGCTCTTGGGCGGTTCAAGGTTGCTTTGAGATGCAGAAGAGCATCTTGGCATCCTGGATGTGGAGACACTTCAGTCATGCTCTAGCTATAGAGTTTGTGGTGCAATTCATTATAGACATGGAGACTGAATCCAGTCTTGTGAAAATGGACTTAATGAATAAAATTTTGTGGAAGTACCCCTAGTCTTGTTTCAGATATGATTTGGGTCTCCAAAGTTTACTTCCCAGTGAAAGTAACCAACACCTACATGAACTTAAATATAGCAATTTTTGAAGGCAGGACTGAGATTATAGATCACGTGAGTGCTTGGAAAATGTTACTTCGGAACAGTAACAGGATTTTGAGATCAGTGCCTCTAGACACCAAATTTCCAGGCTCAGTTTGGCTGATTTCTTTTTGCCTTCACAGGACAGGTAAGACTTGACTTCAATTTGGAGGGGTGAAACCATACCTTTTTTCAGAAATGAATTCAATATAATGAACTTCTCTGTCAGAAGGCTTCTTAGATCTATGGATGGTGTAGGGAGAAGAGGCCAGTAGTTGGGGAGTTAAAGTCTACAGATAAATTTGGCTTATGCCCAGCAACGCAATCTGTGAATAATCAAGTATGTCTGAAGAACTGCAGACTCCTCAGAAGTCAAGAAAATGCTAACAAACATGGTAAATACATCTTGGTCACAAAAGCCTGTGGATTTGCAGAGCTACCTGGGGATTTTCAGCAATGATTAAGTATCTTCCTCTCTGGAGTTAGTCCTCAATACTGCCTATAAAATAATTCAACAAAAGCCTCCTTCAGAAACCTCTTCAGTATTAAAATGTGTGCAGAGCAGATACCACTCAGTGCTAGAAAAAACTGCACAAAACCAGGGGGTCAAAATGTTTGTTATGCACACAAAAGGATTTATTATAATTTTTTTCATATGGTATGATCTGATTTTAAGATTAATGCTTTTTTCTCTAAAATGGTAATTTCTATGGATAATGATTTGTGCCTGAGAAAATTAGATGATTGGAAACTGTTTGAGGGTGGGAGGTTATGCTTGTTCCCTTCCTTTGGTGGAAGATCTGGCTTCTGTTGAAGAGCTGAAAAACTTTGAAACTTAAATATCTAATAGAAACCATCACAAAGGTGAGAGCTGCAGCAAAATTGCTCTGTGCCTGCTTTTATTATGCCATGCTCATGGATGAACTAGGATAATTACCTTTGGTGAAAGGAGGGGCAATGCTGGCTTCCACTTCTCAGGAATTTTTTTTTTTGGACAAAACGTTTGAGTCTTTTAGATTGAAAGCAGACACTTTTCTTTCAAAGGAAGCAAAGCCTTGATTGTTGTCAAATGGTCCATGGGTAAATACTAACTTGTCATACTTACTTCCTTCAACAAATAATCCATTTAATGGACAGTTGATGGTTAGTTTTGCTGGATTGTGTTTATATTAGATGAAAGATGTGAAAAAACTTTCTTCCCTTTTTTTAGCTGTGGATAAGTGTAGTTAAACTGGGAGGCTTTTGGTTTCCAAAGTGTCAGGACTACATATGCTGGAGAAATTTTGAAGCTGCTCCAAAGCCCATTACAGTCGATGAATGGCTTTCCTTTGACTTCCGTGGGCGCTAGATCAACTATAATTACATGATCTTTTAATTGCTGTGGTACGGAGGGGAGATGCTTCCCTGACTGCAGCTGGCAGCCATCTTCCACTGTGATGTATGAAGACTGATTTTCTTCTGAATTTAAATGGCAATGGCTGCAGATCTGTTTTGTCCCTGGGCTGCCTAACTGATATTCAAATATTACCTTTTTTGACTAAAAATGATCTTTTAACCCAGAAAACCTCATTCTGCTAGTTGATTAGAAGCTGCAAGAATGTTTTCCTAAATTCAGTTTAAGCTCATTAAGTTGAAATTTTGCTCTCAGTGGGACATGCATATGACCCACTGCAGTTTCCATCCATGTTTTCGTGTAATGGAAAACAGAATATGGTGTGAGGTGCCACATCTTGTGTTGCTAGCTTTAAAAAAAACCCCAAACCCCAAACTGGAGAAAACACAACATGTGGTAAACAAGCACAGGATTCGAATAGTATCTCTTTATATTGCTCTTTAAAATCAGGGGGCAAGTTAGAGCAGGCAGACCTTTTTTCAGTTATCTAGACTTCTCTCTTTTCCTCTATCTTTCTAAATACTTTTCCATTATTTACTGCTCCTGTTTATGTACGGTTTCAGGTGCTAGCATTGTTACTGGTTCCTATGCACTACCTGCCTTTAGTGCACAGGAAAGGGAAACTGCACAAAAACAGTAATAACTTGTGCATTTACATCAGCAGCCTGGGACAGTGAAATAATGCGGGAGAGCAGATGGGGAAGAGCAAAATAGAAGCAGGGAGCTGGGAAAAGGAGCAGTTTGTGCAAATCAGGTGGACACAACAGGCATTTAGTGAAAAGGATGGAGAATAGCATGCAGCAGAAAACTGGGAGACTGAAGGGCTTGTGATAAATTGGAAGAAGCACTGGACCAAGGACACCTGTAAACATTTGGCTTGACAGTGGCAGGGCTTAATTTTCATGATTGGTGAATTTTCACTGTGTAATGAGTGTAGATGAAAGTGTGATACTTACCTGTTGCTGTAAATTAGACCACACTATGTCAAAGCCGTATACATTTATGTCCATCAAATTCCCCATGTCTAGCAGAACAGGGCCTCCAGTGGTTACCCCAACTATTTTAGTTGCAAGAACACAGGAGCTAATTCTACAACTTCTGGAGCTGACAAATGTTCCCACTCCAGTTGGCAGTGTGGGGCTAAAGGATGCTCAGTACAAGAATAAATTGCCTGCTGAGTAAAATTCTGTGCCCAAGCGTATGTATAGTCACATTAAGCATAAAGAGCCAGATCTTTAGTAGATACAAATGAGCAAAGCCATGCTGAATTTAATGGACCACCTTTGCTTTTTACTAGCTGAGGATCTAGCCCAAGCACTTAAAACTTTTAATTTGTTTTTATGTTGCTCGCAATCATCCATTCAACAAATTAGTGTCAAAAGATGCTTTTGAAACCATTCAGCCAAGAAATGTTCAAGCAGATTGCTTCCACTCTGTTTGACCATATAATCTTATTAAATGAGATGCAACTCCAGATTTATTCAGACAGATGACATCACACTACCATAAAGATATGAACTTTAACTATCTGCTTTGAATTAAAAGGCTGAAACCTCTCTGAAGTATTCACAAGCTCTGTATTGTGGATGTCCTGTTTGTGTTTATATATATTTATTGAGCATACACAATCCTCACTGTGATTAGGAAACACACTCTAACAGTGAGGAACAAAATATAGCACACCTTGAGCTTTCCCAAGTTGCTGTAGTTTTATTGAAAAATCTCTGGGACTGCAGCAGCTGGCAGTGGTGGAGGATCCAGCCAGCAGCTTAAGAAATATTTAATTACTTGCCACTTGACATCAATTCTTATGTCCTAGATGAAAAACTGACTCATGGTTATAAAACAGTAATGCCCTTTAGAAATTTTGTTCACTTTGTCCTTTCTTTTTGCACACTTCAAATTTTCATCTATCCATGGAAGATGAAAGGCTCTCAAAACTTGGCAGCAATGGCAAGTTTTGTCAAACCCTTCATGAACACAATGAGGTGATCAGCTGTAATTAATTTTGTAGTAAATCACCTATTAATTTCCCATGCTGTTCTTTTCCTACTGCTAGAGTCCAAGAAATCTGGTTTTGTTCCTTATGACCTAGTCAAAACCCACCAAAAATCAGTACCTGTGTTTGCGTTGCTCTTTAGAAGCAGCAGTACCCCCAGGATCTTGGATGTCTGGTTATCTCAGTGACATCCAAGTTATAAGATATGATAAATATACATATCCGTATGTATATGCTGTGTATGTACAGAGCCTCAAGGTCAGAGAGTAGGTTTTACATTAAAAATACATATTTTGTAGGATCACAGGTAGGAATATTTTCCATGTTTATTATACTGATTTTAACAATTACTCAGTCTTTACATCAAACAAAGCTTCATGTCTCTGTCCATCTCATCTGCTTTGTTTTCACAGAAATTTTTATTATGTCTGGCATTTCAGGGCATATGTTGTCAGTGAATGGCAAGCGGTTACCTGGGGAAGGATATTTGACTGGGTCAGAATATTAATCTGATGTTCAGCTCCTGTTTTTCTAAGTTTGAGAAACTGCAGTTCCTCAGCATTTTTTGTACCTCATCCCATGTGAACATTATTCTTCAAATACATTATGTGGTAGAGATGCCTAGTTTTGCAGTGTTGGCAGGGAATTAGGATAGAAATAATGAAGGTAAAAATATTTTCAAGGAGCTGCTGGAGGCATTTTTTATCTTGAATTTTATTTCAGTCAGGCTAACCCAAATTGGGAGGGGGAGGAAGGGGCAAAATTGTTTGCTCCCATGTATCTGTCAGCAATGGTGTTTAATTGTAACTTGGCATGTTTTGTGGTTCTAAGTGACAAGACTTAACAGGAGTAAAACCATGTGGAGCGGGAAGAACCCCAAATAATCAACTCGTTAGCCAGTGTTAGGCACAGCAGTAAACAGTGGTACAGATACTCCTGGACAGTCTTACTACAGCTGTTGGTATTGCACACGCGGGTGTGGGACTCTGGACAAGGACGAGTAGTTGCAAACACTGAGCAGCGAGCTGCAGCTCGGCCAGGGAGTTTGAGCCGTTTTCTAAACCAAACAGTACTGGTCTTAGTGGTCGTGTTTGGCTTCCAACTGACTGTTCGTTTGGATGGATTACTTCTGAAAATGTGAATGCAGCCATGGTTTAGCCCAGCTTTGCGTGCAGACGTAGGAAACCCATTGCGTGCCCAGCTCGCTCACTGCTGGAAGCAGAAGGGTTTTGCAGGCTTAAGGCTCTTGTAAATTGATATATCAGTTTCTGTAGTTAAGTACTTTGGGGCAGGAGGAGGAATGAATTCTGTTCATGGCAGAATGGGCATGAATGTTTAGTAAGTAAATACAATAGTATGTGGCTTTACTAGAGCAGCAGATTGATGCACCCGAAGGAGTTGAAGCAAAAACTTCTTGAGCAGCAGGAAGCCAGGCAACTATTACCAGCAGCAACTCCGAGGAAGGAGCTTGTAAGCAAGCTTAGGAAGTGGCCAGACTTCAGTTCCCTGGGTGGGGAGAGGGAGAAGATGGAGATAAGCCAGGAAACTATGAGACTGTGAGGATTTACAGGGAGGTGCAAAATAATACATACATATATTCCATACTACCGTACTTCATAAATAGTTATCCCCAATGGGGAGTGCTGAGGCTGGATGTGCCCGAAGGCATTGCTCTTCTTCCATCTGAAAGCAGAATGAACTGTGCTGATCTGGCAGCTGAAAAAGCCACTTGGTGCTGCTGGCTTCTGTGCCACTGGCGTTGGCCGCCACACCATGCTGCGCACCGCAGTCCTGCTTGGCCGTGCCCCACCTTTAAAGAAGTCCCAGTTCCTAATTTGAGCAGGTGGGGAACAGCTGGAGATCAGTCAAATTTATGATCTCTTGGCACACAAAAAGAAGTTACTAAAAAAGGAAGGGGAAAAAAAAAAGGCACCCCCCCCCCCCCCCCCCCCCCCCAAAACCAGGGTGCTGCCATTGCCTGCATTCCTTGTATTTAGTATCCATGGGTAGGTATTGCACAGCAGTATCAGATCCTAAAAGCAGACGTGTAGAAATTTCATACTGCAATTAGCTCCACTGCAGGATAGTGGAAGATGCTGGAGTTTTCCCCGCAGTGATGCTCATTTACAGCAGATGACATGGGGCATGAAACCCTGCACTGACCTGCAGCAATATGATGGGCTTATCTGCTGGCATGGTCCAGAAGGCTCCTTGAACTGCTTATGTCTAGGAAATTTGAATCACTTGGTGTTTAGGGTTTTTCATAACCAATTACATCACACATGAATTGCTGACTTAAAGCTTGTGACCAAAATACACACAGTAAAGCCAACTTTATCAACCCAGCTTCTCTGAACAGCTAACAGCAAGGCAGAGTTTACTGAATAGACTTTTGGCTTCAGGCTATGCAAGAATTTTAAGTCGAAAGCATGCAAAAGAAGATACAGCCATGTTGAAGGAGGCAGCAGGAAGCATGTGGTGTCCAACCTAGAAGGTAAATTCCTCCTGCTCATCAGTTCTTTGGAACTGGTTGTTATTTGGAAACTTTGGAAGATAGATGATCATGTGTCCTGGAGTTAAAGGAGATGTTTTTTTCTGGTAGGTACCAAGCGCTGCACCTCTCGGGCACTTCTGGCAGTGTCTGCCTCATCCCGTGTCCCCTGGTGTGGCACGTCAAGGGCATCCTCCACACTTCCAGGGAGGAGACCAGTGCCAACAGGTCGTGGTGGTGTGCTGGTGGTGCTGCCTGCTGCTGGCTCCTGCCTGAGATGGATAGCCTCTTCACCAGCTTGAATGCCAAATTTTGATGAAGACTTCATAGAGAGATTAGGCTTATTCCAGAGAGCAGTCTCTCCCTCTGTTTTTCACTTCTCCCTCTAATCTCTCTGTGCTCCACAGCCTGTAAATTACCTGTCTTTCCCCGAGAGATAACCACTTTAACATTTTTCCCTTCCCTAACATCCCTTGATTCCGTAAGCTTCTCTACTTTTTCCAGCTAAACTGGGCAATCTTTTAGGAGATACTGCTTTGTCCTACAAACCGTGTCTTCTTGACTGCTTCTTCACCTCCCCCCCTTATCTCCAGCTGACCTAGAGCAGTAAAGCAGGACTGGTTTGCACTGGTCTTTTAAGACAACCTGTCTTTAAGCATAAGAGAAGGTGAGATTTTTTCAGGTGGACGGGCTTTTGTTGACTTAAGCATCTTTAGCAGCAGCCAGGTTGAAATTTGAAGTGAGATTTGAAGTAGTGTTGGCCATTGTTCCATGTGGTGCATTGCTATTTGTATGAAATACTACTTTTCTGGCCAGCCACATAATTCTGCTGAAATACTGTTGTTACGCAGAGCATTGCATGATGTGGAAGCCTCTCTCATATGGAGAGGGTATACGCTGTTTGCACATATTATTGAAAGGTGTAAATGATTGGAAACCCTGAGTTTTCAGACTAGCTGTAAAATAAACTTCTCTGTAAGGACTGAATAAAAAACTGGCAGCAGATGTTTCTGATAATGGCAGTATAATGTAATATGCAGATAATCTCCAAGAAGTCAGTTTATCCTGCATGTCTCAGAAATTAGCAAAATAAGTAACTCAGACTTTGAGCCAGAAAACCCAAAGTCAAGGATCACTTACGGGCTCAATCAGGTTTTCGAGTCACGATTTTTGAACATGCTGCTAGTCTAGTTAATGTGTAAGAATATGGTATATTTTCAATTGCTGACTTACTAGGTTTCAACATGCCATTTCTTCCTGAACTGAACTTTAACCATAAGGCAGAGCAATTAGGTTAATATTTTCAGAGCTTCAACTCACTGCCCAGGTACAAGATAGAATAAGGCCGGGTGGCCATGGCCTCTACCTGTGGCAGAGGCTGTGTGTTGAGCTGTCAGCCTGGATTAGCCCAACTGGAGTGTTGTGGTTTATGGTGGGGGAGGCTCTGATGGGGCTCTGCTGTCTTCTGGAGGTGCCTCACTTTGCCAGGGCAGTGGTCGAGGCAAGCATCGGTGGTCCTTGCAATACTTACCTGGGGGTCTGTTATCTTCTTCTACCATATCCAGTTCTCACCAAACCCCTCAGGGTGTGGAGAATGAACCGTTCAGGTGGTTGGTGCCATGGCCACATCCCTGGTTGCTGCCATAGCAAACACTCTGCTTAAATTAGTGGTTTTCCAGGGGACTCTGCTTTTTTTCTATATGTTTCCTTTGGACTTTACATTTCCAAGCAAGATCTCAGCTCAGCAATTAGTGTGTGTCAGTGTATTTTTTAATAAGAACTTATGAGCCTGTGAAATGGTCCAGTTGTTCGTGTTGTTTGGGAAAGAAAAATCTACTGTGTGTAAGGTAATGTAATTACTTTTCTAAAGGAGTTTTTATTATGCACCTAACTGCACATTTACTGTACTTGATAGACCAAAATAAAACCAGAACAGAATGAATAAGCCATTTTGGTCCATTGGGTAAATAAAACAGCTAAAGCGTTTATAAATATGTATTTAGTCAGCAGAGCTGATTGGCGACTGTGCAACTGCTCCAGTGTCTGAGATAAGTAATCCAAGTTTAATAGCCTTCCATAAATATTTCCTTGTTTGTCATGAGGCAGTAGTTATTTATTCATGCTATGCTGCTTGTTTGTTGTGTTTGATGAGATCTTTTGAAGAATATTAGAGAAGTTCTGCATGTTACAGAAGTGTGGGCATTGCATGTGTTTATAAAGTAGCACGAGAGTGGTCCTCGTATCTTGTCCCCCTCTCCTCCTTCTTTCCATCCTTGCTTCTCCCTCGCAGGTGGTATGTCTTTGTCATTCCTTTTACTCTTTCAGGTTTGGTGAGGTTAAAATGTGCCTTCTTTCTGCTGAACTTCTAATTTGTCTGCTAAAGTGGCCCTAAAGATTTGACATTCAGTAGGACTGAATGTCAGCCCAGATGCTTTTTCTAATTGAGTGTAAAACTATTGGACACATTATGAAACTCATTTAGTAACATGTTTTACTAGAATGAAGTTAGCGTGTGTGAAAAGTGGTTCTGGACCTGTAAGACCTAAAGCCTGTTCCTTCCAAAGGCATAAGCTGGAGTCTGGCTTTTGAATTTGTTCAGCGCATTGGTCCAGCTCTGTCGAAGTTATCAGTAAGTGTCTGTTCCTGTGGTTTGTTGTGCGCAGTAGTTGGTGGAAATGCCACAGCTGAAATCTACCTTGTGCAGCCAGCAGGTAATAGCATACAGTTATGATCTTGCTTGGAAAATAAAAAGTACAAGGAAAAAAAAGTGCCGTGTTTTCCATCTGCAGAATTGGAAGTTTTTCAAAATGTCACTTCTTACAAGATTTCCATTTAGTTTCTCATTGCAACTGCAAAGCAGGTGACAATGGCATGCAATGCCCCTTCTATTTGTTTTGCTTCTCCCATTGAAATTCTATGATATGAATTGCCTATAATACAGTTTTTTCTTTTCATATTTTAATGTTTTAAAGAATAACTTTTCTCTCAGTTACTTTAGATTTTTTTATTATCCTTTCTATGTTTCCTGTATTCTTTTTTCTTTACCCATACTTATTTTTCAAAAATTATTTGTTTTCCTTCAATTATATAATAGTCAGATTTAGGTTTTAACTCTTATTGCCCATTAAATACAGAAGTTCATCAACTGCTTTTAGCAGAATCAACATTGTGGCAAACCTTATTCCCTGGGAATAGAGTCAGTGAAGCCAGAAATTGGAAGCAGCCCTATGCAGCTTCTCAGCCGTTATCAACATGTCCAACTCTGTTGGCACCTGTGTCAATGAGGGGTGATCCATTGCCAGAGACATTTGTACAGAAAAACAACAATTCGTGGAAACAGAGGGTTGTTGCAATTAAAGCAGAAGTACCACTGAGCATGCGCGGTGACTCTTTCTGTACCCCAAGATGCTGATGGGACTTGCTGAGCGTGCAGGAGTTGGGAGCCGGGCTATGTCTTGACACTGTTCAACAATGAAATAACTATGTGACCCATAGAAAACCCTAAGAAATGAAGAACTGTATTCTCCTGACTATATAAGAGCACTTTAAACAGCGACCCTCTGCAGCGGCCGATAACCGAGCTAGACTGATGGATGAGCCCGTGTGGGGGTCTGTCAGACAGGAGAGCTCGTGGCCTCTCTGTTACGTGCTGCTCGGGGGGCTGGACCAGCGTGCTGGGATCCTGATGCCGGGAGTTGGAGAGTCATGGCGAAGTTGGAGAGAAGGCTTGTGCCATTCTTGGAAAAACAAGGTTGTTTTGCCATTGTGACGGTGAACTGGGCTGCGGAATGTGGACTGCATGTAGGACTGTCACGGCTTACAGTGGTCTGTTGGTCTCGGAACCAGTAAGGAGCAACTCCTTACTGTAAGGCACAGCATGGGGAATAAGTCAGAGCCCTTGTAAGTACATTAAATCATCCTGGAAGGCCTGACTGCTCCTCAGTATTATGAGGCGTCTTAATTAGGGGGAAATCTGACATGGAGGTAGCAGTAAAGGAGCAGAGACAGCAGAAAGCTCGCTCTCTTTCCTTTTGGAAATATAACAAATGCTTCCCGTATTTGGAGATTCACATTTGGATGACACCTCTAAATATATTCAAAACAGGTCAGCTGGATTAGAGGCATTGCTAAGTGAGCATTTTCATTAAGTCACAAAATTTGCAATTATCACTGGCACGTCCTAATGCGTCTCTGGGAAGTGTGGAGATGCTGGTGAAGTAATCAGGCTTTGAGTGAACTTCAAAAAGATTTCTGTTTGTACGTGAGACAATGCTGAAAATGACTCTTTACCACCTTTTACTGTTCACCCAATATAAATAACATCACCAGAACAAATCCTTGCTGATCTGTGTATTGGGCATTGCAATTCTTTCTTCAAAGGAAATGTGTTCATCAGGGCTTGTTTATTATAACTGAGCTGTATTCCCTCTGATTAGATGACCCCATCATCTTTCAGACATCTTTAACTGAGCACCCTTTAGTATTTTAAAACAGAAATAATCATTACAGCCCTCTGTCTTGTCTTTCACCCCTCTGCCTTTCCATCAGGCAGAAGCACTAATGTGATTTATTTCACAAGGTGACGTTTGTTCACTGAAGGGTGAGAGACTGGTCTCGTTGTGAGAAGAGTGCTGCTGGCCTTGCTGAATGCCTGTGACAAACACAGACTTTTCCCATGTTTTTCTCTATTTGGGCAACCTGAGAGATGATTTTCCACAGCAATTAATAGCAGGAATGGCATAACCGAAACACATTTTATTGTATTCATTTAACAATGGGAACATGAAGAAAATCATTCAAAGTACCCAACTTATTTTCCTTTGCATGGGGAAACTAATATTGACTCAGTACTCTAATGATGGAGTTTCCATTTTACTTTCCTGGTTTTGTAGCAATAATCTTCAGACCTTCCTTAACCCAAACCTATTCATTCTTTCAGCGTATCCCCGTGGGACAACAGGATTTCTGTCAAAACAGCAATACAGTTCCTTTCAAGAAGCGAACTGGAAGCAGGGAAGGAGAGCGGAGGGGGGAGCGTGTCCCCGTGCCTGCGTGTCCCCTTTGCCGATGCGCCGCTCCGGTGCTCTCCGGAGAGAGGCAGCTCTGAGCGGGGGAGCCGTTAATATCCAGCCACTCTGTCAGTGGGAGCTAAGCAGGGTGCACTTGTTTAATTTAGACATTAAATCTTTTCCTGAGCACAAACAACCGCTCCTTTGCTAGCTTAAAATTCTCCTCTGCAGCGTCAGACACAGAGCTTTTGTCTGCAAATCTTGTTTTTTGGGAAGGGCTCCGAGGTCTCCCCCGAAGCCCTGCTGGCTGCGCAGTGCTGGGGTGGGGGGACGGGACTGTGTGGCCTTGGCGGGTGGCTCCAAGGGCTTTAGGTCACTAAGTAGTTAAAGGTAGTTGGTCAGAACTGCTCTGTTGAGTTTGCAATTGAAAAAACAAGCAAACAAGCAAAAAAATAACCCCAGACTAGACATTTTTAGCTCACTCTTGCAAAATCCCATCTGTAATGTGTAAAGAGGCACCCTGTAGCTTTACTTATAGCTAAAGTCCATATAAGCAAGAATAAGATGAACAAATAGAGCTAATAGTTATTAAAACTGGGACTTGTGCTGATTTAAATAAAACAAAGTTGGCTTTTTTTTTTTAATTTCTGGTGAGAAGGGATGAGTTCAGTTTTGCTTCTTCATGAACAGAGGTGAAGCTAAGCATTATCTAGATCCATAGTGAAGCAAATTCCTCACTGTTTGATGCTATGCATGCTGCTGGAAAAATAAATGTGTTATTTTCCACAAATACCACCCATGCTAGTGTTTCTTTTTAATTACTGGAAAGATTGCTGGTCCCTTCAGGCATGCTGTATGGCAAAAAGAAGATCTGAGGTTTTCAGGAATATACCCATGAGCTACTGAGAAAGTTCTCCAGAGCCGAAGGGTTGGGTTTCATTTAACAAGATTCAGTTAGTCCTTGGAGAGAACACACAAACTTCCTTTTTTAAATTCAGATCAAAATTTCTCTGTATCAGGCACTAGAATATGAAAGTTAAGGTTTGTAGGGAGAAATAATATTTTTTATTAGGAGGTTTGTAGGGAGAAATAATATCTTTTATTAGGCCAGCTGAGATAGAAGGAAATCTGGGAAGCTGTTGAGCACTGGAGCTGTTCATCAGGTCTAGAACGTTAATGCCAATCATCGGATACTGGATTCATTCCCTTTATTCTTAAGTAGAATTTGCTGATTTTAAAGTTACTGTAAATACAGTCTTTTTACTTGCTATCAAAATATAATTACATGTGTTTGCTAGCTATTATGATAAAGATGCTTTTCAGGTCTCCCTTCCCTATCTCCCTTGTCTGTCTGTCTTGGTTTTTATCTTCCCTTTTTGGACAATAAAATAAAGATAACTTTAATGGAGAGTGTTTCATGTGATGCTGACTGATTGTAGGACTTCAGATAAGACTGTGATCTAGCAGCAAAAACTTTGGGGGTACGCTGTAATGGTGGGACATGAGTGGAGTCTGAAACCGTCATATTGTTTTAGAATTTAGACTTGATATTTTGGATTTTTTTTTTTTTTTTTTTGCTGGTGGCATGGACAGGGCCACCCTGCTGTGAGTGTCCTCTAGGGTCAAGCAGTAAGTCCGTACCATCCTCTAGAGCCCGGGGCCAGGGTTCATGTCTGTCTGTGGGTGACGTGTGCCGTAAGGAACAATAAGTCCTGCTGACTTTTTGCTGTCACGGGAAACAGGGCTGCTCCGTGTGTGCGTGCCGGGGGGGGCTGCGGCTGAGCGGGCAGCGTGTAGCACAATCTCTGCATTAGCTGTCTGGGCTATTATTTCACCTAGAGTTAGATCTTTTCTGAGAGTTAGGCTGTTAGAAATAAAAATTAACAGAGCAGATATTCAGACCAGAATATGTTTGTCAGGGGGTGATGTTGCATTCGCAAATGCCAGCTCTTTGCCTGCAGCTCTGGTGCGTGTAGCCCGGCTGGCCCGTGCTGCCAGCTGGCACAGAGCTGCAAGTGGTTTAGCTGCAGTTCTGTACTTGTTTCGTGTCCTGAGACCTCATTCAGGATTTAATAGGAATTAATTCTAATAGAAGAAGTTAAAAAGTAATAATCACTTCTTCAGTCGTGCTCTTGGGTTTTTTTTCCCCTAAGGTTTTCTTCTTCTGCATCCTCTAATAGGAAAAAACACGTGAAAACATGGTTCACTGGAGTGCGAACATCAACAGAGCTGGTATGATTTCTGAGATAAAATCAACTTAAAACTAATTGTCATAATATTTAACTTCATAATACTGTCACAAATGTCAGTCTCATGTAATCCAATAGTCATGACGTGCCTTTTTCCTTACAGAGTGGTAGCAAATCCTTTAGGTCTCAGGGTTTAGCTTGTCACTGCCTGCCAGTGGCAGTCTGTTATCGTTGCTGATCCAACCCTATAGACTCTGATGAGCTCCAAGTAATTAAAATTGTGTGTCTGTATTAAGAAAAAAGGCAAGAAAACTAAGTAGCAGAATATCCTCCAAAACTGGAGTGTAGCTTTTAGTATTTTCCCCTGTAATTGGGGTCACTTTGTTTGCAAGAAAGATGTGAGCCTCCGAGGGAGAGGCTGGTATTAGCGAGAGTTGCAATCCCACAATTATTTGTATAATTGTGTAATTACTAGTCTAAAAAAGGAAGGTTGTTTTTTTTTTTACATGGTGTGAAGAAAGCTCTTCACCCTAGGTGGGCCTAATCTATAGTATGTTTTTAGTGTATCTCCTGGAGGAGGAAAATGTACAGAAAGAAGCTTCTGCTACCATTTCTTGCTGTTGTTTGTATTTTGTTTTTAAGATCAGGAGCACAGCGAAGTGGCCGATACGTTGAAGGCTGTGAGCTGTGACCCTGTCCCTGGCACGCCATGTCTTGCTAAAGCTTTTGTGGGAGCAAACAAAAATACCGTGAATTAGACTCTGTTGGTGCCTGAGAGGCTCCATCTATTCTGGTACCTCCAGTAGCAGAAGCAAAGAAGAAATTTATGAGAGTGGTTAAAAATACTCCTATTGATTCCTGGAGCTATATTAGTCCGAGTGATTTGGTACACTTTACTTTCTCTGTGTGCAAACCTCATTCAGTTGCTATTTTGTGCCTTTGTCATGATTTCAGTGAGGCAGGTTTAAAAGGAAGGTAATATCAATTGATCTAATACAAGTTGTAAGCGTAAAAACAGGCACTACTTTGGAAACAGCAGCAAGGAGATGCTGGCTCCTTGAGGATGCTGGTGCTCCAGCACTTTGTCCTGTATTAGCACTACTTGTGCTGAATGTATGGATTTACTGGATTTGTGTTAGTTATTTCATCGATAAGTTGCTTTACGTTGGCAAGTCGGGCTGTAACCAGTAAGTAAACCCTATCGTTTGGTCTTAATGGGTTTGGAGGCACCAAGATGTATCTTGACTGTTATGAGCCTAATACCCATAGCCGAATGTCTCGGATTCAGAAATAACTTAACTCTTATTCACACAATTTTGAAAATAACAGAAATGTCTTGTATCTTTATGTTGACTTTATACATGTTCTCGGATGGATTTCAGTGTTTTATATTGAATTTTATTGATATTGGGTTTTTACCCTAAAAGCCACTGTATTATCTTAATCACAGCAAGTAACCTTTCTCTTTCTCATGTGTGAAATGGGGATAACACTAAGTAAACTTAGAAACACTGCGTGGGGTGGTTGAAGTATTTTGGTATCTTTAAAATAAAGCTGTTAAAGAAACTGTGTGCGTGTGTACCAGCGATATACTTTGCTCTGGCAGGTGGTGGCTTTTTGTCCAGGTTCAGTAGATGATGCTTTGTGCGTCAGTGACAGATAGAAGCAGCTACAGCAAGCTGCTGCAATTATTGATGGGTTGGGGACCGCTGTGATACTTGGGTCAGGACTTGCCTGACATTGTCGTGTGGGGTTTGAATAGTTCTCAGCAGCATCCCTTGCAATATCTGCAGGACGTGTCTCTCTTATTTAAGTTACCGGCTCAGGAGGGGCTGGGCAGGCTCTCACGAAGACTGTTGTCCCCCACTGATGGAAACGCAGAAGGAAATGCATGTGGCAGGACCACAGTTTGCCCATCGGAGGCCGGAGAGGTTCCTTGCCCTGGGGGGACCTCTGTGCTTGGAGGGCCATGTGATGGCAATCATCTGCCGTGCTCCTCTGGTCCTTCACCCAGCAGAGCTCCTTTCCCTGGTATAGTTCCAGACTGAAGCGTCCCTGATGTGTCAGACATTAAACGTAAAATTGTATGGAGACGTGAGGTCTTTGGGAATCTAATTAAAATGAAAAAATGAGGCTGTTTATTTCTGGCCTTGTGTTGTGCCTGTCGGTGATGCTGGAGGGTGTTGGGACTGGCAGAGGTTGGGTCTGGCCCAGGCTGGAGCAGAGAGGTCTCTGCTGCGGGGTCCACTCTACTCCACCTACTGCAGAGCCTGACCGTTCAGAAGTGCTGGGTCCTGCTGTGCTTGCACTGCAGTATTGCATCACGTTTGGTGGGCAAAGTGATTCCTCAAGTCTCTTAAGAAAGAGCTTTAAGCCTGTCTTCTCTGGAAGTAAATTTATTGGCTAAAGGAAAGTTGAATGGGCTCACTTGTGAAAGAGGAGCAGCAGCAGAATGAAAAGGCAGCTGGGGAGCCTGCCTGCTGCTGGGAAGGGAACCCTGACAGGAGGTGCAGGAGGGTCAGGGAGATACAATTTCTCTCCTGTGGCAATTGGAAAGGGCGAGAGGGAGGATTGAGAGGAACAAAAGAGAACCAAATGCTTTGAAAGAAAAAAGCCCCAGGTCTAGTCTGTCTTGCTGATCTAAATCTTGATGGAATTACTCATTCATGGAGGTGAGGCAGTGGCTGCAGCAGGCCAGGAGCCTAGGAGATGGATTTGCTCTCTGCAAAAGTTACTTACTGGGCAGCTGCTGGTGCTTATCGGTACTTTTCCACTGTTTTTCCTATGTGCATATTCAGAGCAGGTGGTTTTCCTGTTGAAGAACTCCAACTATTGCAGAAGAAAAAAGCTCGATATCTGTAGGTGCGCTCGTCAGAGCAAATCTAAGGGGAAACCCAGGGCATTTTAGCATCGGCACGCCATGGCAGATGTTGGCATCCCTTCGGTGCTGAAAGATTGCCGTGTGCTCCGGTCCGCAGGGTATTACCAGCCCTACTTCTGCATGGGAAACCTGTCCTTCTGCCCCAAAGTCCCCTGGAAGACATGGCCTCCTTCCCATCACCCTGCAGCGTGGCTGGGGGCCAGACCTGCTGGCGGAGCTGCCTTCGCTCCCCCCAGCCCCTGCTGCTCGCGGCCGTGTCTCGCCCCTCCGGTGGCAGCGGCAGGAGTTGAGCGCCTGGCTGTGCTTGCAAATTTGGCCTTTAGCTGCTTGGTCTCCCGTTTTGTTGACGGCTGGAGAGATCATGCAGAACATACGGAAGGATGCGGTTGTGTGCAATGAATAATTATTAAGTGCCTGGTTTGTGTTATTGCTTGAGCCAGGTTTGGGAGACAACCTTTGCGGTGTTTGCGTTATAGAGCTGCTGCTGGAGCAAGGGCAAGCTTAATTAAAGAAAAAGTGACAAAATTCAGCATCTCAGCTGGTACCTCCAGGACCAGCACCCTCCTGTCTGTTAGACGTCATTGCGTGCCCTTCCAGCAACCCTCCCTGTATTTAATGAATAGCCCCAAACATGTTGGAGGTGGAGTATCTTTAGAGGAGAACTCCACTGTCAAAGTCAGTATGACTTCTCTGTTTAGCTGTGCTGAATTATTTTTGATAGATGTTTCTGTGGTACGGACCAGCCTCAAATGACTTTCCTCTGTACCTTGTTGTGATAGAGAGCTCTGTGAAACAGCTTCTTACAGCTCTCTCTGGGGAAGGCAGTGCTTTACATTGAGCGAGAGATGAGGTTGCAAGGTCTGCACTTACCTTCCTTAAAAACAAATAGAAAACATTTCAACAGCCTGAGGTAACTGTTACCCTGGTATTTTGTAGCAACTTTTTAAGGTAGAGAGAGGCTTTGTTAATACCATGATACTGGGGCAATACTCTGCAGCTGACATCTGCAAAATCTTTTCAGTTTTGTATTTCATTATTTCAACAGATCTTATTCACCCCTAAAGGTTTTGGTTTAGTCTGAAGGAAGAGCAGATATGTGTACATGTGATCCAGAGTCGTGAAAGAAGAAAATAGGTATGCACGCTTGCTTTTTGATTATGCATAGGAGACAGAAGAAAAGCTATCATTTCATGACTGTCTGTGCTCTGCCATTCAGTTAAACCAAGGGACCCCAAATCCTGTGGGTGCAGGAGCTGGTGCACCGCGTGCCAGGCATCAGGAGCTTGCACGTGTGTCTGCATCTAGTGTAGATGCAGTAATGCCTGAGCCAGGAAAAAATGGCAGAAACCCACCTGCTCAAAACCTTTTCAGTGCTGACTGTACAGGATTTTGCTCCTGGATACCTACGTGTAGGAGGTGGGAGAAAACCGAAGTCTTTATGGATTTGTCCGTGGTCATGGGGAACACGGGAAAGGGCATGTGACGGCATGGGCAGGAATAGATCATGAGCACAGCTTCTTATCTAGAGCTTGTGAAGATTTTGCCTCAAATAACTCATCCTGCTCTGTCCTTCCTATCTCTCCCTCACCTTTGCAAAATGTATTTCACGTACACAGTGTCTCCCTGCTTGAGCCAGTTATCTGGCTCTCAACAGCTACTTATTCTTTCAAAGTACTCTATTACTGCTAGGATTTGATTTTTATATATATACAATCATTTTGCTATTGTGCTGGTTGTGTGTGGCTGTGGATGCAAAAGCACCTTAGCTCCCTGCTTTCCCGTACGCTCCATCTCTTACTGCAGTATCGATATTTCTATATGTGGTGGTAAAATTAATTAAATTATGTTCTCTATTTATGAACTAGTTTATTGCTTTAATTATTTATTGCTACTGCAGCTAATTTTATTTAGGCAATATTTAGTTCTGTTTCAGTAACTTTTCATTTTAAAAACAAACTGCTGGTTGGAATTCATTGGCTTTAACAACCTGTTATTGATTAGTTTGGCCTCAAACTGTGTGATGTGGAAAGAGTGGCTGTGTGCCATGCTAAGCCTTCAGACCAGAGCGTTAACAGCAAGTTAAAGCATATTTTTCTGGGAATAGTTCTTTGGAAAGTGTATGAAGACTTGCAGGTGTCTAAGGAAGGTCAAAGCCCCTCAACAATTTCTGTGGCTTGAGCTTATCTTTATAGGAAAGAATAAAGTAAGAGATATAGAACTAAAAAAACTGCAGTACCTCCTCCCACACATTCAAGCATGCCCTTTACTACAAAATTTTTTGTTGTGAGTTGGTAATAATATCCGTAGTGGTGAAATTTGGTCTGCTAGTCTGTGTATCTCTTAAGGTCTGCTCTCCAAATTGAAGAGCTTAATTCCAAGCCTATTAAAATCAATTGGAAGGTTTCCTCTTTCACTTGTACTTTATTTCATACCATATCTCCAATAATGACTTGCTAGCTTTCCTCTGCGTCATTACTTTCTGCTGACTGTTCATGATTTAAAAGACCAAGAGGTTAAATAGCTTCTCTTCCACCATCTCCGGTTACCTGTGAGAAAAGCTCAAGGGCTACACTTGAGAGCAGAAACCGAAGGCTTTGTTTGTAAATTACAGCGCAAGGGCAGTTTGAAGAGTGTTTCTTGAGGGACTGGGGCTGATCCTTCTTTTCTATTCCTACCACAGTGGCATAGCTTGCATTTCATGTGTCTGACATCAGTACGACTCCGGATTTGGTGAGCTGTCCTGTGGTGACCCTGCGAGGCTCTGCCCAAAAGATGAGGAAACGAGCCCGTATTTAGAGGCACAGGCCACTGAGGGCATGGGGATTTGCCGTGGTGCAGCTCTGGCCTGAGCAGTGGATGAAGAGGAGAACATCAGTAAGAGGGTTTTAGGTAAATACACAGACTTTGTAGTTTGTGGGCAGCATATGGTCTGCGCTGTCCTCTTGTAGAGCCCACAGCTGCGTGGGCTTTCCACCTTTCAAGTTGCTATGGGATAACATAAACGTTTAACTTATGGCATCCTATGGACAGGGCCTTTTGATCTTTTCCCTGGTCACTCCATGTCAATCAGATATTCATACAAGCATCTTGAAGACTTTAATGCCAGTTCTTTTGGTCTACAGGAACTTCTTTGATCACAGTCCTCCTCTTTGGAAGTGAAGGCGGCCAACATGGTCAGAAGGTGGGGGCTCTCCTCAGGCGGTCATCATGGCCGTGGCATTGGGTTTGTGTTCAGCCAATTTGAACTTGTGCCAAGTCCAACCCTCTCCTGGGGCCGAGCCGTCGTGGTGGTCGGAGTGCTGCTGCCCACCCAGTGGAGGCTGGGGGGTCGGCCCGGCTCCATGGTCCTTGCGTTGGGGCCGGCCAGCTGCAGTTTCATGTCTTTGCCTCAAACGAAGCATGTGCATCCCAACGGATGTAAGTGCTGTAGGTCCCTGTGGTTCTCCTGCCTTCTAGAGGTGCAGGTCATCCTTTTTCTGTCCTCGAGCTCTTCTATGGAAAAGTGAAAGGTTGAGGGAGGCTTTTCTGTAACTTTCTCCTTCCTCTGACAAATATCCTTTACTTATTCTGTTCTACAGTGTGTTGTTTACAGCATATGCAGTGATACTGAACAGCTGCCACGTCTCAAGCCAGAGATAGCTGCAGCAATCCTGGAGTGCCTATGTAAGCTCATGTTGAATCCCCAGGGATGAAGGGCTCTATTAAAAATGTAAGATCATTATCACTAATCTTGAAAGTGGACAGATGCATTTAACATATATAATTATAAACTTTCAAACAAGATGATTTCATCTGGTGGAGCATCTGGGAATTGTTTTTTCATTATCATGTTTCAGAGAGTGAAAAATCTTCCTATTCTCTCAGAGGATTTTGTGGGATTAGTTGCTGCTGTTTGCTGTTGTGTATTCCTGCAAATGTTTGTATAATTATGCACGTCTCTAATTCATTCTGCATCCTTTTGGGGGGGTTTGTGTTGCCTTCCCCAGCCATGTGCTGGGATGGTTCCCTTCAGATGGCAAGGAAAATAAGGACAGGCTTTTCCCATGATCAATTTGAGAAATGGTCTGACAGTGCGTGCAGGAGTTTACTGATGCGGCGAAGTACTTGCTTGTGCCATCAATTTGGGAATGACCATACTGACTCAGAAAATGAAGTGATTTACACGAATGATATTTTCAGCATGAAATGCAATAGTAAACATATACTGATACTTTCATCAAAGGATTGTCTAAATTCCCTTCTAAGCCCCCGATAGCATGTTGCATTGTCCAGGCAGCAGCTCTGACCACTTGTTTGCAGGGGTAAGGTGTAAAAAGAGGTCTCTCTGGTCGTAGTGACTGAAAATTTTGGTTCATGAAGGAAGTACTTCCCCAGTAGGATTTTAAGACGAATGGTATAGTGAGTCAGAAATCGCTATGAGAATGTTTTTACCTGATAAGAACAGCTCATCCCAGTTTGGATTTTCAAAGTATAGGGCTATTTGCTATTGTGACAATGACTGATCTTAAACTTTTCTATTAGAGTATAACCCAATAAAGGCAAAACCAAAGCATCTAAATTTTAAGTCAGTAAAGAGTTAATTTCACCAATAACCTTAATTCCCTCTCCTTCTGATAGTAACTTTTATATAGGGATGGTTCCCAGTTTTGACATTGCTGGGGGAAATGTTGGTTGTGATGGCCCAGGGATATTGTCACAGTTGTTTAAAGTCCAGTTCTTGGAGATAAATATGCATAAATATAAATAAAAAAGAAAGGCACAAAAGAAGGGGAAGGATGTAGTTTGTATGGTGCTTACTTACACTCATGTTTCTTAAGCAACATGCTTATATCTGCCATGTACAACCTGACTAATGTATGCCAGTGTTGGGTTTTTGAGGCAGGGTTTTTTCCCTCTGTTTAAGGACTGTTGGCACTGTAGCAACGAGAAGACCTGGTGAGTGAAGCCAGGCTCTTGGCAGAAGGCAGGGTGGCAGGGAAAGGGAAAGAAAAGCTTGGGAAGGAAAGCAGTGTGCAGAAGGGGAGGCTTGCTTCTGTGGCAGGTAGGATTTAGCCCATGCAGCTGAACGGAGCCATGCCGTTGGGCTGTGCCCTTTGGATAAGATGCCTGTGGGGCTCTTGGTGAGGGAGCTTTAATGGAGGAGATGGGAAAATGATGGAAATGTATTGCTTTGAGCTCCGTTCTCCCAGCATTTTGATCTTTACAAAACTCAAAGGATATTAAGAGTCCAGAATGAATCCATCCTTTTCAAGTCTTAATTCTTCTTAATGCAGTTCTTGCATGATGTCAATAGATACCTTCAGACAGACTGAAGGATTTTTGTCTCTGTTAACTCTTTCTGAGTAAGGTGTACAGTAACGGGTTGCTGGAACATTTTTGGTACCCTGAGCCTGTTGTTACCATAGCACTTGTGGGTTTTGCCCCATTCTGCGTTTGTGACAGAGAATTCAATTGTAGGGCACCTCTTTCTTGTAAATAATATGACTTGGTTTTAAAGGTGATCTTGATCTTTGTTAGGTTTTAGGGTCAGTAAAGTTATAAAGGTGCTGTTGGATTTCCCATTTGAATCAGAATTCCTGCCAGAGATGCTGACTTGCTCCTCTTCTTGCTCTGTAATTTCTCTGTACATCCAGAAACTATGGGACTAGTAGGGACTTCAGATGTCTTATTCTCTATTTAGCTGTCTGGTTATCACTTCTTACTTTCAGGAACTTAACTAGAAAGGAAAAGCAGGGGAGGAGAGGAAGCGGTAAATAGTGTGGGAATGGGGAGACAGGGAGACTGGTGCAGATCCTACACTTGGCTGGGGTATTGAGCTGATGTGTCGACCAGGTAAAAGCTTTCTGGGAGTGGGACCAGGCAAGTGTGAAAGAAGTGGTGGAAATGTAATGAAAAATGCTGAAGTTCCTGCTGAGGAAGGATCATTGTAGGTTTACTATTTTTTTGCCGAAAGTGATCCACTTCTGGCCAACCAAGCATGTTGAAATTAGATCAATGCATAAGGCTCTTAAATCACGTTCTTTTGTAGGATGTTTTAAGGGTATTACAAGTTTTTCTTGTGATACGGCTTTCCTGTTTCCAGAGGGTAAGACAGGAGATACCGATGGAGGAGTAGGCTTGCTTGGGAATAAGGATACTCCAGAGAGTCTTAAAAGATGCAAGTTAAATGGGAAATTTCTCCTTGTTCTTGCTAAAAAGGGAAGATGCCTTGCAGCTGCTTGCCAAGGGCAGGAACGTAGCTTGCCTGGCAGTCGGGGAAGCTCAAGGTTTCAGACAGTAGGTTGATGGAAACCTGTGTCCCCCTCTGTAGAGCACTGGGAGCCAAAGGAAGAACATTTCTACTGGTGCAAACATTATGGAAAACAGTTTTAAGTCTTGTCTTTTAGGAGTCCTCTCTTACCCCCTGGAGAGACCATGCTAGTGGGCATTTTCATTAGGATTTATTGTCCTTTTTTGGTAGAAACAGTACAGCACCACAAGCAAAAACAGTGACAGAGAAAGACAAACTCAAACAGTGACAGAGAAAGACAAACTCACACATAATTTGAGCAATATGAGCATGTGATGTCTCCTGGTTCTTTGCCCACGTTGGAAAGATACTGTAAGGCTTGCTGGCTTTACAACAAGGTCTCAACTAACCTGTGATCTTGGTGTCTTAAGTCTTAATGATCTTTTCACAAACAAGGTATGAGCAAAATAGAGTCTTTTCATAGACTTGTAAAACTTAATTATTTTACAAGGGTAAACTTAATTAAAAGAATTCATTGACACCTGCAGTTGAACTGGCTAACACATTCTCTTTCCTCAAATGTTTAACCACTATTAATTAATACTATTTTGCAGTCTGCTAAAGCATCCCTAACTTTGTTCAGCCTTGGAGAAGCTGGGGGTTTCTTTTGTGAGAACTTAACTGTAACACCCATTCCAAATGCCAGATCTTCAATTTTGACTGGAGATGCCCAAGTTCCAGAAAACGAAGTGTTTAAGATGCTTTTTTTTTTTTTTTTTAATTGGGCTAGCACGGTTGCTAAGCCTGATTGCACTGAGCCTGTCTCTGCGGCTCCGCATGGAGCCCATTCACTCCTCTAGAAATCCTTTCAAATCATTTCAAAGTTAGAAATTTAGGAGAGCACGCAATATGTGAAGTGATTCAATGATTTAACACTATTTAAAGCAGAGGAACTCCTGTTTTGCCTCTCTCTTCCCTTTTAAGCATTTCCATCAAGAGCATTTGAAATCAATGACTTAAACTCCTCTGTGCATCTGAATGTCTCATGGAAGAAGTGAGGGTGTTGCTGAAAATTTAAATAATGACTTCGGAAACCAATAGCAACACGAAATGAGTATATCTGCCAGTCACTGCAGTCGCCGTGTGCGGCAGCAGAGGAAAAGTAGGCTTTAAAATGCACCCGGCAAGACAGTGCCCTTAGTGACATTGCACACCCAGTTATACTTCTCTTGACAAAGATAAGTGTGAGTTTTTTTTCTCCATAAGCACAAAACAGGTGATTAAAGTCAGGTTAAGTTTTGCATTTGTACAGTGGCTTGATTATAACTTTAAAACATGATGGTTAATAAAAAGGATCAGAAGTAAAAGGGGATATTAATTTTACTTGGTCTGTAATATTGTGGCAGTTATGTTCAATCATTTGTAAGACAGGCGGCTGTAAAATACATCCTGTGATGAGGTTACAGTAAAACTAAACATCGTCATAAATAACAAAATTCAGCTATTTATTTACTGATCTGTAAATAAGGTGTGATTGGAGTAAATATGATGGGAGACATTTAATTAAACTGAATGAAGGAGTGTTGTAAACATCACAACACTGCCAACGAAAACAGAAAATTAATGTGTTGGCAGACCACATAGTTAAAACTCTAAAATTCATCTATAGCTATGTCCTTTTGATAAATGTTTCAGTACCTCGTGTGAAAGCTTTGAAATTGATTCAAGGACATGCAAGTGCCATAATATCTTGCCCAGCGTCTGTCAGGGCTGTTGTGCTTCTTATTTTCAGTGAAAACATTGCAAGTAAAGAATGTGTTCCATAAGGAGAAGACTGGCTAATACCCACAACTCTATAAAATGAAAATACAGTTTGCATTGGAAGGATTGATGAGTGTATTGTCACAGATGTCGAACTATTCTGGTCATGGTAGTAGTAAATCTTTTTCTGTGGATTGTTTCTTTTCTCTTTTTGATATTTCCAGTAAGAGCATCAAAATACATTTTAATTGATCCAGTGTCAGTAGAATTTGCTGCAGTAGAATTTATTTCTTGTCCCCACCATCCAAAACTGCTCTGTTGCCTCTATTTAGATCTCCCCTCCGTTTTTGTATCTTTTTTTTATTCTTTTGGGGGTGATCTAGTCAGTCATGCTTAGATTCCAGTTTCCTGTTAGCCAAGCTGTTGTTCTGTTGCTTGTAGTATCACCGCGGGAGAGCTGTTCAGGGTACACTAATGAGTCCAACTCTCGACTATATCTGCCTTTCACAATGCGAACAAAAGCAGCATCTTTAAGTTTCTTTGCTGCTTTTCAAAGCAGACCAGTGCCTGATTCATGGGAAGCCCATGTGCAGTCTACAGAGCCGTGTTAATCAAAAAACCCCCCCAAATTTCTTACTGCATACAAAATAGATGGTAGGAGTTAGCATTCCTAGGAGAGGTGTCAGAATCATGAACTTACCAAGTTGGTAAGTACTGACTTTGTGCTTTTGGAGGACTTTCTCCATAAAATGAGGTGGAGAGGAGCTGAGGTTAGAACATCAAGTACACTGCACAGACAGATGAAACTGGAGGCCATTAAGAGCCCTGTCTCTTGAAGTGTGCTTTGTGATAGAAGTACATGAAAATCCCTCACTGCAGGTCACTGTCTGTAACAGTGTTAACGGAGCTTTGAGTAACACAGTGCAGCGTTGCTGCGGTCTCATGGTTTTATCATGCTTTTTCCATTATTTCTACTTCTTCCGTGGGAACCCGACTCATCCTTTCTATTCTATTTTTTTTGGATGTAAAACATGCGGGACGCTGCCAGGTGGGCACCCCTGCCAGGGAGATGGCAGCATTGCACTGTACCTGTGCAGGCACCTTGAATTGTCCCATGCGGCTTTGCACACTCCGTAGCACAGATCTTGTGCCCAGCAATTAATTTCTCTCCCCTCTTGCTGTTCCCCCAGACCTGGGCTGAGAGGGATGTGCAGATCGCACCCCTGGGGAAGCTGGGAAGGATAACTAGTTGATTATCCCTCCATGTGTATTTAAATGAGTTGGGAGCAGACCCCCTGCACTTGACATTTTATCAATACTGCCTTCATTAGGAGTTCTCTTCTGTTCATTAAAGTTCCCTTTTTAGATGTAATTTGTCACTTCTGTTCAAGTGAGAAGAAGGATATCTGGAGGAATGGGGTGGTTGCATTATTTCTTGGTGTTGTAGGTTCACAAAGAATTGAGTGGTATCAGCATGTTGTCTGATATTCCCCTCCCACTGCTGGAGTTGATTCGGGTCCACATTAAAACCCCACAGGTTAAGACCCATCAGCAGTTTTGGCTGGTACCAGCTGGCTGATCTTGAAACAATGGGTTTCATGGAGCCAAAACATCCTTCTCTTCCCTACCCACATCTTCCATTGATTTGCTGGAGAGCAGCCACGGACGTCACCTCGCCAAGGGCAGGTTTCAAATTCAGTACGTATTTGTAGTGGTAGGTTTGTTTAGAGTCATGTTCTTTGCTTAAATCCAGTCTGTGAAACTTCACCTGATGAGTCCTCTAGTGTCTTTTCTAATCTGGACATCAATGTGACAACCCCTAGGCTACTGAACTACTAAGGAAACTCTTAGGAAGACATTCAGGCTTCATTAAAGGCTTCAGAAATGTTCAAAATATGCTATATGTTTATAGCTATAAAGGAAGACATAGTTGCTTTTCCCTAAAACATTAAACAGTCAAGCTGAATGTGGAAAATTGGATGAAAGTCTCTTACCGATAAAAACTCTCATATTTGCAGTGCTCTAAGACTTCCCACTCTGTGCAAAAATGAGCGGTTGGAGGTAGGTGGATGATCATCACAAAATGCAAAACTGAAATACCAGATCCAAACTACTGGTGTGGTGTGTGTACATGCTTGAAGGAAAGACCCAGCGTAGCTTTCCCTGCTCTCTGAAGTGACTGTGTGGTGTGTGTACATGCTTGAAGGAAAGACCCAGCGTAGCTTTCCCTGCTCTCTGAAGTGACTGTGTCTTTATTCATATTTGTTAAGTTATGATTGAAAGGCTTGGTGGCTTCTTGAGAAACCAACACAACGTTAATGTTGACAATTAACCCAGTTGTTCTACCATGCTGTCGTGGTTTAACCCCAGCCAGCAACTAAGCACCACGCAGCCGCTCACTCACTCCCCCCCCCCCAGTGGGATGGG
>JAVJGG010000043.1:19318748-19458803 GCA_035590195.1 Aviceda cuculoides
CTGAACTCAAAACACAGCACTGTACCAGCTACTAGGAAGACAATTAACTCTATCCCAGCTGAAACCAGGACACATGCAAAAAGGTGCAATTTTCCTCTTCATGCAAAATTAAGATCTGCTTTGATCATTTGGAAAGTACAAAGTCAAATAATGAAGCAACTTCAGTACATGAATGCCAATGATCTTGGCAGGTAAATACGCAGCATCGGTCCTTGTAGGCCCAGAGGATCTCACTACAATCTCAAAGTAGAAAATCACAGAAGAAATTGCAGTTAATTTTGCAATGCATTCAAAGAGCTGAAGGGGGATGGTGTCATGCTTGAAAATGTATCATTTTTTCTCTTTGGTAATGTGTACAGCTTTTTCCCCTCTCCGTCAGAGATGACACCAACTCTCCAAATATGCAGAAGAAGCTGGCACACAGACGCTTTCTTGCTCATTAATGAAGTCAAGAGTTTCAAGCACAGATTCAAGATATTGGTAGAGCAAACTGCAACGTGCACAGGAGGATGTCTGGATGTGCATCGTAGGAAACGCAGCAGTGGTGATATTCAGCTGCAGAGTAAGACATGCCAACTGTGTAGATTCATCTGGTGAGAAGAAAACCTTGCAGTGCCAGTGTGGGATGTCCTTGGGTGTCTGAGATAGGTGATGAGCTGGGGGCTAAAACTATGTTTTGGTTTGCCATAAAAAGTAATGCCCTTGAAAGGGAAAGGTGGATTTTTGGTGCAAGAAGTCTGGCAGAGATGTTGCCCTTGGTGCTGGCACAGAGCTGCGGCTCAGGCAGCCTGCGAGCAGCTTCAGCAGGTGCTTCTTGGTACAGGGCTTGCAGTTCGCCAAAATGCCTGAAGGCAAAGCCTGTCTCTGCCTCCTGTGGCTTAAGCGACTCCTTCAGAAATATATCTGCTGCATCTGTTCAGGGAAAGAAAGGATGGTGAGTCACAATAGTGCCAACTGATCGCTGTGGAAAAAGTTTCTGTCCCTTTCATTCAGTTCATTTCATAACGGTTCAGCTACTGAAGTCGAACCCAAGTCTGCCAGAAATGAGGAACAATCATACCCATCAGCATTTGAGGACTATGTTTATTTAAAAACCTTTCAGGAGATAAAAAAATTATTACTGCTGTGAACCTTGCAATACAGCTGTGAATAACTTCTTTTTGAGCTCTAACAGCTGCATCAAAATAGTGAGAATTAGTAAGTGGACGTGCCGGCACAGCAGAAAGCCTTGTGGGAGCTCCTGGCACACACGTCCTCCTGCCTCGTGAAGAGCAGCAGCATCGGACGAGCTGGGCTGAGCGGATGAAGCTGTGATGGGAGGACCTGCAGCACCCGGCCGTACTGGAAGTTGGACCCAAGGCACGTTGCTCCAGGAGCCAGTCTGAGGTGGAGGAGATGCCCATGTTGAAATAAATACTGCTCTCACTGAAACCAGAGACAAAACTCCCACTGATAGAAATGCAAGCTTAAAGTGATAAGACAGGACAGAGGAACAGACCAAAGAGAATACAGTTCTGAAAAGGACAACCCATCCAAGGCTTTTTTTTTTTTTTTTTTGTACTTCAACATATGCATCAACGTGTCTAGTTGAAGGAGAAGAGTATTAATTGCGTTCAGAGAAAAGTGCCAAGATGTATTTTGAAAAGCATTCAAATGTTTTGATAAGTTCTGGAGCTCTTCAAGAGGTGGCTTAGTTTTTTTTCATTGCTTGACTTGATGTGAAGAGTATCTCTGCACTGTGAAAGAAAATTCTATCTTTAAAAGGCATCTAAGCTTACGTTGACTTGACTGTCATTTTCATGCTAATAGGTTATTAGAGGCTGAGTTAAATTGAAGACAGGAAACCTTTAGGGTCTGTTTAAGGCATCATAAATATGAATACTGCTGTCTCTTGTCTTCATGCAACTCAATTTTTATTAAGTAAAAAAAAGTAGAACCATCTTTTTTTCTTCTAAAGACCTTACTAAAAAGAATTAGTCTGTTAGTTTATTTTTTGGTATTTTTTCCATTCTGAAAGTTTCCGCACTCAGCGATGTGCTCTTAGCCTCTGTGGGCAGGCGTGCTTATTTTGCACCAAGGTTGCTGACACGGATCTGATTGATGGCACCTGTGCTACAGGAGGTCTGGCTGTGCACTGAGCTCCGGACAGCGGGGAAGGCTCTGCCTCAGCAATCCCCACCAGAAAACCAGCGGGGAAGCTGGGCATATCTTTTGCCGAAGGTTTAATTTGACCACCTTGATTTGCAGCATCAGGACCCAGCGATGTCAGCTATGTGACATCTACCATCCGTTGTCACTGGGCAGAGTGGAATTGGAAGGCAGGAAGATGTGTCTTTAGAGACAGCAGAGTCTTATAGAATTAATAGAAAATGAGGTATGGTGATCTGTTCTTTCAGCTGGTGAGCGCAGTGTTTCAGTTTACTTACGGTCATTAACGTTTTTCTCTTCCTTCAACATGGAAAAAGCATATGAAGTCTGGGCACTCGAATAGTTTGGGATGAGGAGAAGCAATCCACCTGAAATGCTTCGGATCATGATTTCTAACCTCATCACTGTGCCAAGAATCCGCTTGCTATTAAGCGCTGCATTTTGGTGTTTATGCACAACGCGGGGAGGTAAGTCCGTTGTCTCAAATCGGTGCTCCTTGCCGTTGTCTGCGTCTTGCTCCTCCGCTTCTTTCTGGCACAGTCCCATACAACAGTTTTGACGATGCGACGGGAAAACGTGAAGTGTTTAGAAGGATTTGTTCACTTTGGCTGCTTATGGAAACTTCTCTGCATCGAGGATAACATTCATTAACATCTACTGCACAGCGATTAAGCTAAGTAAGGGTAGTTAATATTTATGTGGCATTTTGAAGGAGTATGGTGACAAATTCCTATATGATTTTCCTGAGATAAACTTAATATGAAATCCACGAATAAAAAAGAAACTAGCCACAAACAAGACAAAGTGGATGGGTATCAGCATTTTGCATCCCTGGCTCTTCTGTTGTCAATCCTTGTTGCTTCTGCCATATTGCAAAGCAAATGCAGTGGAAGTTGGGATTCTCCATCAAATAGTTTCTCACTCTTTACTCCGATTTCTTTACTCCATGCTGACCACCCTCTGTCTTCTAGACTTTAGATCTGTATTAATGGAGGTTTGTTCGTTCTTCTGTAAGTAGATCAGGTAGATCATAAGTAGTTATTTCGGAGTACAAGTCTACACGCTCAGCAAAGCTACACACAAGTGAGACTTGCCAGGTGCAAAATCAATTGGTAAAACTTTGAATATTTCAAAGAAGTTCAGTGCTGCATGCGAACAGAGATTAAAGATGTTGTAATGGACTCAAGCCATTTTTTTCCAGCTACAAAACTGTATCTGATGCAAAAATAGCATTGCTCAAATATGCAGAAGTAAGCAATGCCACGCAAAAATAAATTAATTACTAAAATGGCTGGTCTCAGTCCTCTAATAATCCAGCTCAGATGCAGAGCTTTGATAGTCTGTAAACTGTTGTAACGCAACTGGGCTGCAAAGCTTCGAAGAAGGAATTGATTAAAGCTTAACCCGTCTGAATCATGTTCCCAGCTGTCCGAATTAGTTGGGCTTTGGCAGGGTACAGGCGGTGCTAGTGCCAGCCCTGCCTGCGCGGCCGCGCTCCCGCGGGGGACCCGCAGCCTGGCGGTGCGTTTCCGAGCCAGATCGTATTCGTGTCCGGGCCGCGGCACGAGTGAAGCCGCTGCCGCGGCGTTCATCAGCTATAGGGTCTCTGCCGTGGGTTGGTTCAGCGGGAGCCGGAGCTGGGAGCATTGCCGTGACGCTGTCCCACTGGGATGAGGGATTCCCGAGGGATTCCCCTTAGTGCACGGCCAAGCTGATGCGCTGTAAATATGGGACTGCTCCTGTGAAAATCTCAAGGACTTTTTATTGTTGGTTTCTTAAAGGCCCTTTAGGTGGTTTTTTCTAAGGCTTTTTTTACATTCTTTATTGGTCCTTACGGGTTATTAAATATCAGCATCTTTAAGGTCCATAATGCGCAGGAAAGAGCCATGAGCTCTCCTGTCCTTGGGCAAATGCATTTTTATTGTATTTAAAGATATGGTCCTTTCTCTCTCCAAAGTCTGTTGCAGTATACCCTGGTTAGTGTTTTAGGAGAGCTAACAGGGGAAGAATACATTACCGTGGGTTTGTATTTTAAGTACAACAGATGGCCTTGGTCTGCAGATCTCTACTGTCTTTTTATTGTCTTATGTAATGTTAAGTGCTCTTTGTGAACAGTCTTTTCAATGTTTGCTAGAAGTTCTTAGCTGTACAAACTTTTAGTAGTAAAATATTTTTTTAATCTTTCTTGGAAAAAGGCATTAATTTTGCTCCTTCTATTCTGCCATAGTCTGTCCAAATTTTTATTGCAGAAGACATAAAATAATTTTGCAGACTTTTCTGAATTTCTGGTTTTGGAGCCTTTCCATACACAACTGTCTTTGCATGCAGCTGTATACATTTTATCCTTTTCTATATCCGTTTTGTATTTAGCAGCCATGAATTAAATCTTTCCACTCACTCGGCTTCTGTGGTTGCTGTCTCTAAATACTTGACTGTGACACTTTGCCGTGTCCCTTTGGCTTGCAGGATTCCCAGGAACCCCAGCAGTGACCAGCACGCATAACTGTATAGCGTCTGGTTAAAAGCAGTTTAAAATGCAACTAAATACATAAGGAAAAGATGTGCATAAAACCTGTATGTTTTTACTGTATGTTTTTGAAGTTTGCTTGTAAGTGCAGTTGTATTCTTCTGAAATGAGTTAACCTGAACATGAAAATGTTGCGAACCATTCTCACCCATTAAGCATAGCTGATTAAGGAGTGGCAAATAGATACCACAGGCTATCAGTTTTTTGAAGACGGTGGGAAGGTGGCTGCTGCACTTATAAGGATGAGACCTTTATCTGACAGCACAGTGTTGAGTTCTGGCTCAATATTATTGCTTAGAAACTTCCCAATCTGGTGCAGAAAGCAGAGTCTCCCAGCTAGGCCTTCAGGATCATCTTAACTCATGAGAAAACCAATTCTCCATCCACCAGTTGTGCTGTAAGGAAATCCCTATTCTCAACACAGAAAAATCTCCCGGTTCTTGTTTCCAGGTGCAGCAGCCCTGCTCAAATCACAGGGGAGGTTCAGCACAGAAATCGTCCTGGGCAATTAATAATTTTTCTCATCCCTCCTATTTCTTTTCCTTTTTCACTCAGAAAATGCTACAGTTCTGGCAAAGGCTGATGCCTCTTTTGATGCTGATGGTGTCTGACACAGCATTAATGTGTAGTCAGACATGAAAAACAATGCAAGTAGCATTGATTTGTTGTTTTCCAGGTTGGTTAAGTTCCTTCCTATTGGGGAAAGGGATTTAAATATAGCTTGGCAGGCTGGAGGGAATAAATACAACCAGGAGTTCTTGTTCCCACTGATATTAATGGTGAAGCTCCCACTGCTTTCAGGGGATTCCGGATGGGACCCTGATGATGCTTCCAGAAAAAAAGGGATTTTTAGTTTCTCTTCCATTGTGGTAGGTGTTAAATGCAGCATTTGCCATCCACACTCACACTTTGACTCCACTTTCATTAAATTCAGCAATACTGTACGTGGGGCAAAATGCAGCTAAAGATGAGCAGAGGTATTCAGTGCAGTCCTATACAAGTGACATTTCCTCTGGATGAGACTGGACGATTCTCCTGCACTTCTTGTCACACTGTGAAATTTTGCCCACGTGAGCTTTGCTCCTTTCCTTTTCTCCAGTGATGTTCCTAAACCAAAATGCGTGAGTGGTGCTGGAGGGCCGAGGCAATGCACATCACCGAAACGTCAGTGGGAGCTCTGTGGTTTAATGCTGACTCAATTTCCTTTACTTTGCTATTCCTGTTATGTAGCAAACTGGTTTTGAAAACCCTACGTTTGTCCAAGGTGTGGAGGTGCTTGGCCGAGGACGTGGCTGGCGGTGCCATGGGATGTGGCAGCGGCTGCTCATCGCTGTTCTGCACAAACAGCCCTCTTTGTATCGACGCTAGTTCCAGCATTTTAGGGAGGCATATGATCATTTCTGTGGGTGGAAATCTGGAATTTAGCCATCAAAATAACACCAAGCAGACAAACCCACTATTTTTTCCCAACCAAAATGAGAACATTTCACTATGCTAATGGCTGAAGTAAGTTAGATTTTTTTTTTTTCCCCAGCACTGTTATGTTTTTGCAATGTGAGTTGTAAACAGGGATAAGATTTTACCAAGGATCAAAATTCATAAATGCTCAATGGGGTTTTGCAAATTGGTGTTTACAAAGCAGAAGCCAGTGGAGGCTGCTGGCTCCAAATACTCGCATTGCATTTGCAAGTTCATCTGACAGTACTTTTAATTAAAAGTAGGAGTAGTTTGTCCATGATGCCTTAGGAATGAGAAGGCATGTCACTTCGTTCTTGAATTTTGTAAGGTTTTTTTAATTAAATCTTTTGTGTTGTGTTTTGGTCTGGGAGGTTTCAGGGCCTCTCTGTGCCTTAGGGATGTGTACTTCAGGGAATTGCTGATCCGTATGGTTCCTCAGCTGATCAGAAGCTATATTTGAGTCTTATATGTGATACCAGAAAATCACAGTGTAATATAAACTGTGTGTTTGCAATGCTTCATATAATCTGAAACATATTTCTGAAGTATACCGGGAATGGACTTTTTAGTTGTCTATGGATGTGGGTGGTTTGTAAGACATTGCATCATGCACACCAGTGAAAGGGACCCTGGGCTTGCTGGTTTGGGATTGAAACCATGTGTCCCCTTAGTAGGAGGGAGGAGAGTAAACACGGGTGTTACCTGTGGAGTTGCCATGAGCTGAGCAACAAAAGCAGTCTCACTCTGTGTCTCAAAGTTGACTATAAAAAAGCGTCAGAAGTCAGCGAAGACGTGAGTTTTCTTTGCAGCACCTCCTACCTAGCTCCAAACCAAACACCTTACACTTTCATCTTTCACGTGTTTTCAAAAGAATATTGTTACCACGCTGAATGAGTGAATGGTCCGACTTCGCAACTCAGGCTGCAGGGTGAAAGCGCAGACTCGCGCTGAGTATAGCAGAGAATTTGCAACTTGCAAATAAATGGCAGAGCCAGTGCTGCTGCTCCACCGTGGTTAGCCGAAACACCGAGGCTCGGGGCTGGGGGCTGTGCCATGGCATTTTACGTACACGTGAGAAGCAGCACTGAAGGTCTGTGTTCCCCATGTGTTTTAAATGTAAAAGTCACTGCAAGGATCAGGAAGGGAAAACCTTCACTGGGTGGTTCTGCAGGCAGCCCGTGTTAGTAGGAAGGGTCTCTTGAGTAGAATCACTTTGACCCTGAAATATTTTGGATTCAAAAACTGTAAATTTGACACTTCCCAAGTTTCGGGTTTTGTGCTTCGTTTGAAGTGAGAAATCCATTTCTGCCATGTAACATGGCTGCGCGTTTGCTCCTAGGGACACAGATTGGTTGTGTGAACACGATGGGGCTCAGGTGTGGGTGGGAGTGGGAGAAGCAGGGTTGAGTCCTGCTAATTTATTGCATCTGGTGGTGCTGATTGGCGAAGGGGTGGGGAGCACCTTCACTCCTGATAAATCCGGGCTCCCTCCAGTTGCTGCCTTCTTGTTCCTCTGCGTAGTCATACAGAGTCAGTACAGAAGAGGCTTGGGACTAAGAAGCAGGAGGTGAAATACCGGGCAGAGGTGGGTGCCCCAGGTGAGCAAACCCTGCGGTGTTACGTTAGCAATGGCCAGGCAATTCGGTGGCCCGGTGTCTGGCACGGCCCCGCGGCGGGGGCTGTTTCCCACCGCTGAGTACGCTGCCCGGTCTGCTCTTGGAGAGGAGGTTGGCCGGCTGGGATGCGAGCGCCGCGAGAGGGTTCTGCCGAGCTTCCCAGGCTTGGAGAGGAGTCGGGTCCGTTGGTCAGTGCCTGCCCAGCAGTGACATTCTTTCTACTGGCTGCTCTCTCCAGAGTGTGTCGGAAGGATCTTGGTGGGTGTGTGGTCTGAGTGGGGGCCCCAGCCCCGCCGAGGGCCGGTGCTCGCCCAGAGCCTGTGGCCGGGAGGGGTTGAGTGTGCGCTGGTGCCGTGACCTGGGGGACGGACTGGATGCTGGAGTCCTTAGGGCAGCAGAGGAAAATAGAAGTGGGATGTATGCGCTGGAAGGGCATCTTTCTTGTTCCCCCTCAAATAGAACAACAAAATAAGCCTCGGGCGTGTTGGTGTTGGGTGATGGATGCTTCCAGCTGCTGGAGGAGCAGCCGTGTGCCCTGGGCTGTGCTCCTCTGCCCTCATCAGCTAGGGGAGGCAGAGCCCAGCTCCTGCTTGATGGGGGCACGTCCAAGTGCGATCGGAGTACTTCAGGGAGTAATTCTGATTTGCAGCGTGGGATTTCTTTCCCCTCAGGTCAGTGAAGAAGTGATTTTGCAGCAGGGATGCTTTGTTCTCTCCTGAATGTGATTCTGGATAACTCTTTACCATCCGTAGTCCTCTAAGAGCCTACAGGCTCGTTGCAGCAGTATCAGCTGGACGCACCCTTCTGACCCTACCGCTTCCACTGACCCCAGTATAAAATTTCCCTGGTGACTAATTTTGCTTGGGTTTATTGTTTGTAGTGAGGCATCCATCGCTCTGCCCATCCACGTGGCTGTGAGATGACAGGAAAAACCGAAGGGACCCTTCAGCAGAGAACAACTTAAGGAGTATTTTAAAGCCTTCATGCAGAGATGCCTTTTGGTACAGAAAGGCGGCTGCGCAAGTCCTGCATTTTGTTGTTCGTGTTGGAGTATGGGATTTTGGAGGTTCCCCCTCGCCCCCCATGTTTTCATTACTCAGCGGCAGGCTACCTAGCTCAGAGACAGAGAGATTTTATCAAGCTGCGCGTCTTATTAATTTGCTAAAAATGTTTGCTGGTTCCAGATGTGGCACTAATTTTAACACTGTGTCAGTATAAGGTGGCAGGAGGGATGACGTATATTGTGTTTTGTTAGTCAGAGGATAACGTAGTCCAGAGCTTTCACTGAACTTCATGGGTGTGTGGAGGTTCAGGTGTTCAGAGAAGTGCCGGAAATGCCTAATTTAAATTCTTCTCTAGCTACTGGAAGAAAGAAGATAAATCATAAATAAACCTAAATTATGTTCAGCCTTCTTTGCGGATTTCTCTCCCCACCTCACGTAGTAGAAAAATGCATGTTGTAAATCCCATGTGAAGCGCTTTACGCTGGCAGTTCATGTGGCTGCGTTAAAAGGGATGCTCGCTGCCATATTTCAAACTTGCACCTTTTATTTTCCATGCGCAAGTGTGCTCCTGGGTGCAACTGGAGGAGAGAGCAAGCAGTTTGTCTAGCCGATGTGCTCTGCAAGCTCAGATCAGAATATTAGATTGTGACCTAGAGAAAAGAAGAAAAAAAAAAAAAAAAGGAAAAAAGCCCCCATAACTCAGGGGCTCTTCTTCCCTCGGATAATATGGTGCACTGCTCAGCACACCTGGGGATGGAGACCCATCTCCCTGGCAGCAGTGAAATTAAAAAGTGCTGGTGCTCCTGGAGAAAAAAAAGAGGGATTGAGGTCTTTTGGGGGATTTTTAGGTGACTGGTTTCTGAGGCTTCAGCTCTCTGCTTAACTTCCATATTCTGCTCTGAAAGAGAGAAGGGAGCAGCTATGTCAGTGTTACCACCTCCTGTCATACCTGCTCTGCTTTGCTGCTGCTTGTTAGCTGAATCAGAGGGGGGAAAAAATACCTTTTCTTGCTCTGTGCTCACCAAGTTTTGTGTTTCAAGAATACATCGGGAAGTGTCTCATCATCTTTGTACCTTGGATGCTGAATCTGCACGTGGGATGTGGGAAAGGACTTTTTGACCAAAGGTTCAGGCTCTGTGCTGATGCTGGGGTTTTTTTGTTGGTGGTGGTGGTTTTTTTTTAATGCAGCTTAGCTATACTTGCCAGCTGAGCACAACATGCAGGAAGCAAAAAAACCCCTGCAAATCTGCTATTATAGCATTAACTGCAGAAAAGTGCTACTTAGACTGATAATGGTGTGATGGTGTCCTGATATGTGCAGTGTGCTGTGAAACCAAGAGGATGATGGTGATTTTCATTAACTCCTTTTGCTGTAGGGATCTCTGTCTTAAAGCTCTCATGTGATTTCTGCAAAATTCCTCTGTCGAAAAGAGTTTGGCTGAAGAGCAGGAGTCATAGCCAGGCTGTAGGCTTGGCTTGTCCTTTCTAGGTTATGCGTTCACCAAATTTAATTCTGTATTTGTGGATGCTATCACTTGCATTCTGCTCTTTACAGTCATGCTATGACTAATTGCAGAGAGAGAATGAATTGGTTGAAAAAGCTAATTTACAGGTGGGACTTTTGGCAGCCCATTCCCAGTGCCCAACCCTGCTCTTGGGTTTGTGGGATCCTTCATTTCTGGGAAGTTCAGGCTTTCTACTGAAAATAACATGCTATGGATGAACCTGAGAATGGTGGGAGGAAACAGTCGCTGTTCCAGCTTTCTTTTGTTTCAGTAAGAAATATTGACTAAAAGCTGCTTTAGATTGAACAATCAATTAATACTCCTCAGTGTGCACACACGCTGAATTAATTTGATAATCCCTTGTGTAAAGCCAGTGGAAAGAAGAATATTTTTTGTTAGTTTACAACAGGAAGAAAGTATATCCTCCGAAGGTAAATGTCACCACATTGATCAAAATTCACAGCAGCATCTCCAAAACTTTGCGCCATAGCTGGAGGATTGGCAGCATTTTCAGAAGAGATGCCTACCCTTTTTTCCTTTCTTTCCTGCTTTTGTTATAAAGGTAGCACCTTTCACAATGAATTGCATCACGAAACTTTTCAAGTTTTTGGGTTTTCTGTCTATTTTTTTTTTTTTTTTTTTTTTTTTTCATACTGTTAGTACCGAGTAGTCTGTGCTTGACTGCTCATTGCTGGTGAAATCCTGTGTTACGCAGGCTGCTGGTGGGGCAAGGCTGGGGGTACCGAGCTAAAGAAGGGTTTGCTGTGTGCCGTAATGGAGCTAATGGCGTTACGCTCAGGACAGCTGCGGGTACATCTGGTGTTAAACTACCGTTATTTAAACTTTATGATGCGAGAGACTGCCAACTCTCCCACTTGCAGCATATAAATTATGTCAATTGCTCATGCACTTTTTTTAACCCTGATTTCTCTTGAATTATGGATGATGGACAGGGCCAGAATTTGCTTTTAGTGTTCCCTTGTGACAGTGTGTGTGCCGAGTGCACTGAGCAGTCATAATCTCAGTGTGTGCAGTCAGGGGATACATAATATAATTTGGGCTGTGACCATGTAGCTTGTATCAGAACCATTAAGGGAGTTATAACATCTGAAACTCAGAGCTATTTTGGGGCAGGGTGGGTGCTTTGATGCCAGGTTTGTGCAAAAAAAACCCCGCCGAGGCTGGAAGGGTCCGTAGCTGTGAACTCCGTGTCCCAGATGGGTTTTTGAAAGCCAGCGTGATGTCCCCTTTCAAGAGAGATCTCCATTGTGGAGATCAGAGACTGTCTTCCAGGCTTCATTGTGGGGAGGAATAATAGCTCCTGTCTTTAATGAAAATATTATGATTGGCTTGCTTTGAAATTTTCAAGGCTGTATGTGTGGCGGTGCAGTGCATTCATCAAGCCGTACGCTTAGTTGACTGAATAGTCTTGTGCGAGTAGGGGACAGGTTTGACTGGTGCAAATTAAAGCAGTACACTCCGAAGCTGATGGGGACCCTGCTGGAGCTGCTGGTGTTGCTGTGGTTTTGACTACACTTACTGCTCCTCGGAAAGGGAAACCTTTCAAGGCGTTAGTGCAGTGTGTGGATATCACAGCGCTTTTGCAGAAGCGAGTCGAGGCACTGCCACTTTTAAGATAATTTCCACAGCATTTATTGAATAATGTGCGTGTTAAGGTGTACTAACAGGAGGTTTGTAAATTATATAAAACAGCTACAGACGCTGACAGTGCGTCTGCGCTCCTGTTGTTGCATTTGGATTCTACATAAAATTTCAGACTTTTTTTTTTATGCTTAAATATGAAGAAAGCTTCACTCTCTAGCATATTGATTTTACAAGCATTAGCTCTTTAATCAAACAGCCCTGAAGTTTTGCACTTCATTAACTGATCTTTAGGAGTAAAGAGCAAACTACTTGCGCTGGGTGAAGTCTGTCCTCGCTGATAGCACTTGAAACGCCCAGTGCTGGAAGATTTTAGGCAAAAGTTGTGCTTGGAGCGGAGACAGCAGAGGTGAGAGCTCAGGAGGTGACTGGGTGGAAGAAATGAGCACGGTCAGGCGTTGTGGCGAGTATCGCTAAGGGAAAACCCACGGCATTTGGTAGAAAAAGCCTTTCAGGGCCGTGAAGTTGTATGGAAGTGAACCTCAGTTTGGCTCAGAGATGGGATAAAAAGATGCTTTGATGTGGCGGAACAGACCCTCCGGCAGGTCCTGCTGCAGGAGAGGTGCTGCCCTCGCAGCCTGGGCGCGGGGGCTGGCCTGCGGCAGGACCCCCCGCCTGGCGGGCGCGCTTCGGCCGGCCGCGTTTGTAATACCGAGGGTGAACTGTTTGCACGCATAACGAGGAGGGTTTATTAATACTGAGCGTTGTATAACATATGCATTTGCCAATAATGACTTCATAATGTTGCCTCAATCATTGCTTTAAAAATGGCTAGAACGTTACCTTGTTAGAGTAATGGGTTTTTTCAAAGTATGCCATGAAAGCTTTATTTTCATTTATATTTTCTTTATTTTTATGTTTTCTTGTTTTTCTTTCTACACTGCTATTTTTGACATTCAGGCATATCCAGACAGCCACCACTAAGATACATTAGCTAAAAATACTTAGGAAGTACTTCCAAAATATTGAGCTGTGTCTCTTCACAGCCTGTGATCTGTCACTTACAGGCGTACGTGTAAAATACTGTGTTATGAGATGCATTTAGTGGGTGCAATTAATTAAAAGAATACAGAGTGGTGCCCGCTCTTCACCACAAGGAACCGCTTGGTCCCCAAGACGCATTGCAAGCGCAGACCTCTCCAAAGGAAACCACTTAATCCTTGGGTGAGCAAATATGATGATAATGTTCTGTGCTTTGTTGTGTACTATGATCTAATTGAGATTTAATGCATTCTGCTTTGTCCCTGCTGTGGACTCCCTTTGGACCGTGCAGTACAAAGCTTGGTCTTAGCAGCTTTCTTTGCTGTATCCCAGTTTATGTCTTCAAAGACATCCAGGAATTTATTTAGTTTGAGTGCATGAAATAGTTGTGCTGGGAAAGATGCACAAGAAGGGAAGAAACAAGATCCTTGCTTTTCCTTTCAAAATGCAATATTTGCTTTAAGTGAGAGTATTGAACTATGAGTCTTTCATTCTTCCACCCCTCTGTTTAATCATTTGTATTTGCTACTAATTGTGTTAAATACATCTGCGCCTTGCTGTGGGGTTCGATACCATCACGTAATATTTCAGTATAAAATAAAGTTAAATTGCCAGCACAAATGTACATAACAAATACAGTGGGAGAAAGTCTCAAACAGCTTTTGCAGCCTGGTAACTCTGGCAGGGGTGGCCCCCTAAGGGGGTTCGAGCCCACAAAGCCACTGATGCCAAGTCCTTGTCCTGGGTGGTTGCCGTTTCATTGCTAAGCGGGGCGTGCTTTGGGTTTTCACATTACAAAACAAGAAAAATGGTCTTTTGCCTTGCCCCTAAACTCTGTTCCTGGGTATCTGAGCCCTGTTTCTAATGGAGAGTCATTTACACGGGAAGAGATCTTGTAATTTTTAATTTTTCATGCATTTTCTCCACTTAAGTGGGCGCTGTTGAGACAGTTATGACTTTAAATGTGAACTTCTGGGAAACTTGGTTTCTGTTCAGGATCACTCCTGCCATCACACACTAAGAGCAATTTGCTTTTTTCTCATTTTCTCTTTTTGTTTCCTCTTCCCTTCCTTGCCAGCTGGTCATTCACTCCATTTCACAGTGAGACCCGAGGGGTTTCTTTTCATTGACTGTTTCAGACCTTTTTTCCCCTGAAATGGGCACTGTGCATGTTCTTCCACCTGAGTAACCTGGAGGCAGCCATTTAGTGCCTGCAAGTTGTGTTGGAGACAGTAAATCACCCTCTGGGATCCCTGTGGGGACCTGCTCTGCAAACGCAGCTCCTGATGGCGTTGGGGAGGATTATGAAAGGGAATAGTTGGCAGCTCTGGTTTGTACTTTAGCTCGAGACAAATATTTCCATTGAGAAGTACAGGTTTTTAAGTCAAAGCTGTGCTATGTTATTTAGTGCAGGAAATTTTCAAATAAAATAAAACTTTTTTTTTTTTTAACGTTTGCTCTATCTGTTGGACAACCCCAGCTTGTAGCAGCGATGAAGTTGTTTGAATGTCCCCATGCTGGGTGTTAATGGGTATGGGAGTAGTTGAACACATGCGCATCAATAGGAGACTCAGAAACATAAAAATTGAATTCTCTCCTGCCTTTTCCTTTCCTATAGAGAAAATAGGCGCCATTAGTACAGAAAGCTTTGGCAAGATGGTATTTGCAGTCCAGGGCTGGAAAGCAGCTGCCATCCCCAGTGTGTTGTTCAGCAGAGGACTTCACTTTTCACTGCTGCCAGTAATCCTATTTACCGTGATCACAAAATACCAGCTGGATTTTGCCTGCTGGATATGTTCTCCCATTACGAATGGGTTGGAGTCATTTCGTGCCACAGCGGATCCGAGGGAGCGGGGAAGACGAGGGTGTGAGGAAGGCTGCTTTGGCCGGCCGTGGCTGGGGGCTCTCAGCGGTTGCGGGTGCAGCCAGCCCTTTCTGAGCCACAGTGTGATGTGAGGACCCAGCCTGGGGGTGAATGAGCACAATTTTTGCCTCTAAAGAAAATGTTTTTGAAAGTGAACTTTTCCCCAGGCCGTTCCAGCCATCCCTCTCTCGCCCCCGTGCATTTCCTTTGCAAGCTATCGGCTGCTGTATTGAAATGCTGAACTGCAAAATACTCCAGCAGACGTAGGTGCGTGCCAGCTCATGGGGAGATGGTGATGGGTCCTGTGTGGATCCTGCACAGTGGGACAACCTGGGTGCCTTGTCAAGGGGCAGCATCATTTTCGTCTCTACTTCGAACGAATTCATCATTCGAGCTCTATATGCATAGGGAAAAAACGGACTGTGTCCTTAGCACGGGGTGTTCCTACTTACATCCCTTTACTCCTATAGAATCCAATATAATGACTCTCTTCTTTTATCCTTTCTGGTCAGTGGTCCAAAGGAACTGGGGAAAACACCAGCCCTCTTGCATTTCTTTTGATCTGATTCATCATTGCATCTTTCCCCCCAAACCGCCAGAGCTGCATGTGCTAATCCAAAGGAGCCAGTTGTAATAACAAGAGACTGGGAAGACAGACTGGGGAATTTATTGCATTGACCCTCAATTTTAGAATTAGTAGATTTAATTAGTTTTTCTAAGGGACGAGGGAGTGGGTTTGAACTATAAGCTGGTGAAAAAGCCTAATTCAAGCCTCCAGTTTGAACTACTGCACCTGCCTGCTCCATGCTGGATGCCCTTCATACAGTATTGTGGCTTTAAACTGGTGGCAGTGGTTTTCTGGGGCTTTCAGGAGCGCTGTCTAACCTGTGTCCAGATGTAACCACTGCCTTGGCCTCATGGGGTGCCTGTGCACACCTTGTGTTCCTCTATTTGTATAGTCGTGCCGTATCTGTGTGGATCAGCTTAATATGTGAAATGTGCCCTGCGCTGAAATGCATTTTATTCCGTTCCCTTTCTTAAAAGAATAAAAAGCCCTGTAATGCTGCTTTTGCCCAATATACTCTGATGTTGATGACTGATGATCGTAGCTCATTCCTGCTTTTTATCCCAAGCTTTTCCTCTTCCACTATTAAATGTGACCCTCTTGTTTTCATTTGGTGCCTTTGTATTTGAAGGGAAACAATGTTTTGTTGATTTTTATCAGTTGTTGCTTGTTTTTATTCCTTGCACAGAGCATTTTCAAAGGGAAGACAGTGAATACATGTACTCTTATTTTATATCTGCCCTTCCAGATTCAGCTCTCCACATGCTTCCCTAGTGTGACTGCATGGGGAGTGCTCCCGTACCTTAGGTGCGGGCTGCTGTCTTTGTTCAGCAGCAGGATGAGTCCTCGATGGACTCTGTACGGCTGTGGACCAGCGCTGATGCCACGTGAGGGGATAAAGCTCGTTGAGGGTGGCTGCAGTTTCCTGAACCAGATGCCCACCTGTTCAAATTTAAAAAAAAAAAAATCCAGGTTAAGTTAAAAATGTTTGAAACAACAATACACCCACTGCAGAAACCCTTAACTTGTTAGTGATTTTTATTTATTTTCACTTCTTCTGGATTTTTCTTTTTGCATTGTGAGTCTCAACCGGAGAAACTGGTGATATTCCTACTCCTCAGAATGAAAAAAAAAAAAGCAGCTAATGTTAGTGTTTCAGTGCTAATGCTCCATTTCTGCACTGATACACTCCAAGCCAGTTTTAACAGTATGTGAAGTTTAAAGGCTTTTCACTTTCAAAATAGCTTCTTAGTAGGTTTTTCTTTTTATTGCATTATCCTTTCAATAGCCTATAACTCTTCCATCAGGTAAATGCACGTTAAAATGCCTCTTTCAGCACAGAGCAAATACAGAGGGAGTAAAAGGTTTGTAAGGCAGTAGAAATGGCATTAATTCTTCTGTCCTCCTTTGTATAAGAAGCACGGGGAGAAGTAACCACTGGAGGGTAAGTGAGGATAAAAAAAAGATGTCTTTTGTTTAATTTAGGAGCTTGAGATGTTGATGCGTATACTTCTGACCGCTTGGTGCAGGTCGGCGATGTGGCAGGGCTGGTGAAGGACGGATGTGTACTGGGAGTATTTACATCAGGAACAGGAAGAGATCTTGAAATCTGATCTTCAGGAGCAGGATTGTTAGTCAAACTGTCTTAAGAGATAAATCTTCAATCACAGTCAGGGTCATTTCCTTTATTGATGAGAAAGTAAAATCCTCAGGAAGGGGCCAAGAAGTAGATGTGCCCTGAGGACAGAGCCTTAAAAGACTTGGTGTTAACTACGGGCTCTTGGGTCTGGGGTGCATTTGCTGACAGAGACCAAAATGTCAAGGTGTTGTCCTATACAAGGTGAAGGTCTCTGTGCATTAACATTGGCCCCAGATGGAGCAGGCAGTGAAACAAAATGGTGTGTCCTCAAAATACAGGAGTGCTGGAGTATAACCGTGTTCTGGCGTTAGACAACAAATGGAAAATTAAACCAGTGGAGAACTGCAAAATGAGCATAAGGCGCAGAAGAACTGGATGCAATTGCTTAGAAAATAATGTTTCTCCTTCATTCTTAGTCTTGGAAAAGAACTTCATTAAAGATAACAGAGAATGGGAAAGGGGAATGCAAATGGGTATTGATTGGTGTTGCACTGTGGCAATGTTTCAGGCTGGCATCAGGCTCACGGAGCGTTTACTGCTCACGCACACTGACCAGCGCTGAATTAAAGCTTGAGGCACCGCAGTCTCCTGTACTAGAGCACAGGGACTTGTTGGGGTGCGTCTATAGTCGGTGAGTTTGGGTGGTATGTCGTATTTTTTTATATGTTTTGGTGACATTGCAATTATAACTGGCTCAGTCTGGCAATGCACACATCTGAATATGGTTTTTACTCTGTGTTCACCTGAGCAATGGTCTGAGAACATCCTCAACCCACTCTGACAAGTCTTTGTTCAGCCTTCGAGTTGCTGAGCAGATCACCATCGTTCGGCGGTACCGTGTTCATTTAAGAGCTATTTGCAGCCTCAATGAAACGTGTACCTTTGCCTTGGTGAATGTCCCGCTGGCAGATGTTGGTTTTGTTTTGATTTGCTATCATTTTTAATCAAACATACTTCGTTCCCGAGAGAGTTTTTATGAACCTTATCTGAGAAGCATTGCATAATGCATATCAAAATAATATTTTAAAGATACATCCTGTTCTTTTCTAATTTTAAAGTCAGTCCTGGTGTTTTGTTCTGGTGTTGGGTTTTTTGGTGGTGGGGTTTTTTTTGTTGTCGTTGTTTTCTTTGGGTTTTGGGTTGGTTTTTTTTTTCCAATTTGCCTTTCTTTCTAGCAGCCAGCTAATTTTGAAAGCTTCCCTTTGGGCTCAAAAAGCTGGTGAGTTTTCAAGTAACGAAGTGTTTGGCATAAGCTGTAGTGGCTGCTGGCTCCGCGAAGCCCTGGCTCTTCCCCTGTACCCCCCTCCCCTTGCTGCCCCTCCCGAGGTGGGACGCTGTCCTGGACGCACCGACAGCCGCGGCCCCCGCAGGCCGGCGCTGCCCCCGTCCCCTGCGCATCCCTGCGCGGTGCAGGCAGGGCTGCTGTCGCTCCTGTTTGTGAATTTTAATTTCTCCGGTGCAGTGTTTGTGGCAGAAGGGCTCCCAGCAGGGAGGGTTAGGAGCAAAGATGTCGCCTCTGGCTTTGCAGGAGGTGTGGGTGAGGCTGGGTCTTTGAAATTCAAGTTTCTCGTTTGTTTTAGAGCAGGTGAAGAAAGTCATTTCAGCTGTGCGTGAGCCAGACGTGGTGGGAGCAGGATGGAGCAGTGCTTTGCTCCATCTGATGAGGCAGCGCTTTTTGTATTCAGAGAGGGGTTTGATTCATGTCATGGTCAGAAATGGTCGGGTCTTTTCCTGCAGTGGTTCTTTTGAAAAAAAACCAAACCAACCAAACAAAAAAAACCCCCAAAAATAAACAAACAAAAAACCAAAACAAAACCAAAAACCTATATGTATATATACAAAGACACATACAGATTTCTTTTTAAAATACTTCCATGATATTGTTCCAACAGCTTCAAAGAAGCTTGAACTGGAAAATGGCCAAGTCATGGCTGGGGTAGCTGGTGGGGTTTGTGGCTGGAGTATGTGCTGTCCCAGCCCCCTCTCTTGTGCCAGCACAGCTGGTGGTTGGAAAATGTTCATTGCTTCCTCCTCACTCCCACTAACCACCTCTGGGGTCCCTCTGAAGCCTGTTCAGAATAAAGGTTTTTGTAGGTACAGGGATCACTATGGATGCGGTTTGCCAGAATTACTTTTCTCCTTTTACCTGGAAGGAAATCACTCACCGCGTCAGCCACTGCAGCATATGCCCAGGTCAAACTTCAGGTAAAGCCTTACTCATAAAAAATGTAGAATATCCTGCTGAGTGCTCTGGGTGATCTGCAGGTCACCTGTGATGCTCTTGGAGACCACAGGGGGGTTGTAGACAACAGCTAGGAAATCTTTCTGTTAGGCTGCACTGGCCAATCACTCTTCAAACTGATATTCCCCAGGGCTTCAGCTTTTCCTTGTGTTATTTTTCTTTGCAAAGCCGAACTATCAATGGAGGAGGAGTTGGAGGTGGCATGAGGGCAGCAGCTGAGCTGCTGCTGATCCACTGCTGCAGACTCCTTCCTTGGCTTTTGTCTCCTTAGACTATTTGCATGCTGCGGTTTTCTGCTAGACTGAAATTAAATAATTCATTAAAAATTACAAGAGGGGATGCACGCAGGCGAGCAAACAACTTGGTTGCACGGAGTCAGTAAGAAGGTCTCTCCACCACTTATTTCCCTTTCTGAGGAGTGGCTCAAAGCAGATTTATAAAAATGTCCTTTCTCCTGTGTCCCAACGCAAGTGTAATACATCCTTGTTCAGTAGTTGCGCGACTGTAATTCTCCCTATAATGGGCCTGTTTGGCTCTTGCCTCACACTTCTGTTGTATGGTAACGCTCCTACGCTTGTAATCTATGAGGCTCTGAGGCATCTAGTCAGGAAAACATAAATGAAATGTCTTAGGAAAAAAAAAATGTGAAAAGACACTGTGCAACCTCAACAGTTTCCAGCAGGAAGTTTATGCTGATTTAGATGTGATGCAGGAATGCCGCTAATCCTGCTGCCGGCGCTGCCTCTTCAATCAAGTAAAGTAGCCATGAGTCAAACACGCATTACACTTCAGCCAGAAGTAAAAAACGCCCAAATACGAAACACCTGCACCAACACAAACCCCATTACAACTAAATAGCTTTAATACTTTTTTTTTTTCTTTTTCTCTCCATTTATTTCCGGCAAATGGCAACTTTTACAGAAAAACATCAGTGCTCAGAAATAGACTCTCAAAATGAATCCAGTCCCTAATTTTCACACAGCTGTCTGCCTTCATTTATGCGTAGTAGTAAATGACAAAGGTGTTGCAAGTTGTACATGTATGCAACTATTGATGATAGATTCTCCCTGGAAACTTTTATCCTTGAAAATTAATCTGGTTGGGAGAAAGGGGCAGGAGAAGGGACAGTAAAAGACCCCGTAGATTTATTGTCTTAACAGACCAAGCAGAGTTGTCCCTGGAGGTGGATTTGCAGGCTCATGCTTGGTTCCTTTTGAGGGTAAGAGCTTCCCTTTTGTAAAGAAAGTGGCTGGTTTGAGAATTTTCTTTCTGGCTGCTGGAGGAGGTGTGATGGGTGTAGGGGCTCATTGAGGCGGCTCTGCCGTGGATTCACATTTTGACAATTTGTCCCTTATTGTTTGCACAGTTAAATGCTTCTGATGGTGGAGCAGAATGAAGCCCGTTCCTCCATGTCACAAACTGTTTCCAAGTAGTGCTAATAACCAGGTGGAATATGGAAGTCACTGGAAGATCTGGTATTTAATTACTGTATATTTAGATTGTACCCAGTGCCAGTCTCCCTCCTTTTCTAGCAGCGAGGGAAACAGGTGAAAGTCTGATGTTTCTACCTCTTTTTATATTTTGGGGCTGTGCTATAACATAGCTTTAAAAATGTTTTTCAAGAATGTGACTTCATTTGTAAAAGTTCAAATGTGCGATGTGCACCTCTTAAAAGGAAACGCTAATGGAAGTGCTGACACAGGCATCGCTGCGGTGATGCTAACTGTGGTCTCTATAATCAATCATGTTGAAACCTCGTGCAGTGGCACTCGTACAATTTGGTGCCAGTCAGATGATTTTTTTTTTTTTTTTTTTAAACTAAAAGCGGAATTCAAGAATAATGCAATAAGGAAGCTGAATGGATATTAATTATAAAAGCTCGTTATCTATTCCTCTTCCAACCAAAAATAAAGGATCAGGATAATGGTCTTTTTTTGAGACAAACATGATGATGAGCTGGCTTTCTGTTTCTGTTCTTTTTCCTCAGTGAGCCTTATAAACTGATGCACTGAATGAGAAAATAAATAGGAAACTGAAAACGTCTTTCTATCCAGTCTGAAATAACATTTGGTTTGTGCTTATATAAGGGGAAAATAGGCATACAGTAAGCAAATGCAATTATTTTCTGATAAATGGTCTTATTGCAAAGTTATGAGTTAAAAAAAAAAAACAGAAAAAGGAGAGATTTCTGTGAGATTGTGGAATACCCCTCAGATGGAACCTTGGCATCTTTTGTTCTTGGACCACTGCTAATATTGCAGAACGTCCTGTGCTTTTACATAGGTGTGATAACCGATGGCCATGCGTGTCCCCCTGCCGCCGCAGCATGGCCCAATATACTTGGTTTATGGATTTCACCCTCTTCCAAGTAGAAATGGTCAAAGCGAGGGTAAAATTGATAAAGTTTTGGAATCGGACGTTGAAAAATAGGTGGGAGTGAGAGACTGTGGCTTTGGGCCCCGGAGGTTTGAGGGTGGCACCGCGTGGAGGACTCGTGGAGAGGGTGGGGAGCCAGGGGAGGAGTGAGCAGCTTGGTGGGGAAAGCCTTGGGTGGCATGTCCGGGGGGAATGGGGAGTGGGCAGAAGGCGACGGATTTAGAGGTTAATAATAATGCAGACAACTGGGAAGACCTAGACTGTTCGGCTTGCCTCCAGCAACCCCACTGGTAATGTAATTGGAGAAATCGCCAGGAAAACAGGCCAGTCATCTATAGTTATTTCATTATTGGATTCTAAGCTCCTCGTCGTCTCTGCCATGAAAACTTCATTGAAGGAATAGCAGAAAGATGCATGACACCGCGCTATTGATTTCTCATGTCTTTTATAGTAGCCCGCAGAGTGCTCGGCATTGCTGAGCTGGTCAAAGGATAAAAGACCTCTGAAAACAAGGAAGAGGAGTAAGGCTGGTCCTGAGAGTAAGAGTGAAGGAATGGGGCAGGCAGAAGATTGATGAGCAAGATTAAATGCAACAAGACTGGTTTTGAGCAGTGACCTGTGGGAATTTCATAGCCTTCCTTCGGAAGAGTGTGTTCTTCTGGTAGGGAGTTTTACCGAAGAAATCAAAGTACTAATGTGATCTGTTCCTTCCAGATCTGATACTGGAAAGTTTCTGCATTTTTTGGACTGTGCAATACTGGCATAATTAAATGCACGATCAAGTAAAAACCACGTGTGTGCACGCATGCATGCGCATACACACACTGCTACCCAGCTTCACTGGGTTTCTCCCAACGCTGTAAGTATGGGTGCTCAAGGAAACGTTAATTTAAATCCTTCTGGTGAGTGCGGGCAATATACTGGGCATTTGCTGACATTGTGCTGTTTCTTGGCTGGCTGGTTGTGGGGACCCGCTAGACAGCCTGCGAATGCGGGGCGAGGTACGGTGCCAACGGGAGCCCAGCAGTCCGGCAGATTGAGGTCTGTACCTGCACTTGCTGCACAGAAGTAATGTGATAAAATTGCCTTCAATATGCAGTATGTATCATAGATAACTTTAGATAAACATTTAATAAAGAGCAATTTTATGAATCGCCTCTTTAGTAGCTCTTCCGAGAACAGTCAAGCGAATGGTGCATGGTGGAGTTTCATGGCAACAATCTAAATATATATGGTCTCATATATTGGCTGGTGTTTCTTTCTCAGTAATCTGCGTGTATGCTTTACATAGTTGGGATCTTTTGATTTGTACGTGTCTGTGGTCTCTCTTTTCATGTTAGTACCCTCATAAACCATGATACTATCCAAAAATAATATTTAATTAAGCTTTTGATCTCATAATGGTTAAATGGATTTGAAATGGGGCAAAAATTAGGCTAATTATACTAGGATAGCATAGTTACTTGAAATTTTCAAATGCCTTTTCATGGTGTCACCTCTAATGGATTCCATAGTCCTGACAGATACAGCAAGTCACATTAATCCCCATTTTCAGAGGTAAAAATTTATATAGAAAATTTTCCTGTGATTTTTGAGTGCTTCCTTGGCGTTATTTGTGGAATAACTGCATGTTGTTACTGAACTTTGGCTGAGCGATTCCAATTTGTTTGTATTTTATACTAAACTGCAGACACAGATTAAGCAGTTCCCTTGGTGCTGGTGTCACGGGTGTAACTATTTGTTCCAATACTCCTTTCCAGAGTAGATTTTCCTTTCTTTTTGGTATTTGTTTTTTAAACTCTGCAAGAGTTCTCGTGAAATAAATGTGGCCATCTGGCAAAGTTTGCTAGTTTTTATTCTGAGGAGGCTTTCCACATCATCCTGTCTTTTGTTTCCTGTAGAGCATCTAAATTAGTAAAACTGACTGATTTTCTGTCCTTCTCCAAGGCTGACGTGTCCCTCTCTGTCCCGCTCAAAGGTGCGCACACACACACAGAGTTATATCCCAGACCTTGAAAGAAAATAGTTTGCATCTGTAGCAAAACGTATGCTTGAAGCACATCTCATTTTCTCTATTATTCTCCAGGATAAGTCACTAGTTTTGCTTTATAAAAATAAATAAATTATAGCGCCAAAGGCTAGTAACAGATAATGAATGCGCTGTTGCCATGCCCCTATTCCAGGTGATTTACCATGGCTTTTCTGCCTCTCCACTTCCATAACAGGCATGCAATGAAAACCCGAGAAATTCCTAGAGCAGATTATTATGAAATTACTCCTTTATGTTTCCTCTCTTATTTTATTGCAGTAGTAACAATGTATGTAGCACACGCAGTTGCTAACTGAACGGAAGCCAGGTGCAGTAGTTGCGCATCCAAACTTTTGTTACTTCCAACTGTGAGTTATTCCCGATGTATATTAAAGAGGTGCTCGGGAAGGAAGGTTTGAGGCACCGTGCTGCAACGTCTGACTTCGTATCATCAGCAAAAGTGACGTTGTGGCAAGTCAAGTGTATGGGACGTGTCTAGTCATGTTTAAACGTGCAGAATCCGTGTATGTGTGTAGATGTGTGTAAATACAGACTTGAACAGGTACGCCTGTGTGTGTATGCATTGTGTGTGTATATATATCTGCATGCATAGGCAACAGGCATTTTTCAGCAGTAAATAGTGCTTACAGGTGTGACAGTTTAGACCATAGAAGATTATTTAATGTGGGAAAGGAAAAATATTGGAAAACTGATGTCAAGGTGCTGGATGAATAGCTGGTAACCTGTTAACTCACCGGTTTACCTAATGGAAGTAACAAACTAAGTTTAGAAAGTGAGTATTTTTCTCATGTTATTTTTCTTTTTGTTACAACACTTGCAAGGTGCAGCACTGCCATTAGAAGGTCTTGGCCTAGAAGCTTCCAGTTGCAGTTATACCAGTCTCTAGTGACCCATAATTAAAGTTTCCAGTTTTGGCTCCAGTCCCAATCTAACTTCTAAACTCTTTCCTTCAATAGTAAGACTGGATGTCCAGCTGCCTGCAGGAGCTCACTGTTATTTGAAGGCAAACTGGCTTTTTACATGTAAATGTAGTAATTTACATTTCTGCAGTGTATAAGCAACTTTTTACGAGTAGCAATATGATAGAGCTGTTCGGGTTTTGGTTTTGCTGTATGTGTGATGGGTTTGTCTGCTTGGTCTTAACTGAAGTCAGTGCGTGTCGTGAACCCAACCTTCCCTTGAACTGTTTGGGAGTTTTGTTGAAGTAAGGGATGGGGTTGTATTTGGGAGTAAAAAGACAAAGTCTGTGAGCCTTTGTCTGATCTGTAACATATTTAGCAGTGTGTAAAAGGTAGATGAGGTCTCTGTCTTCATGAATTAATGAGCAGCCAGAGGCCACATATTCTCCAACGTGGCAATAACATCTTCATTTTCGTGTTAAAGTTTTGCTTTGAGATGAAGGCAGCCTGTTAACCAGCCTTCTGATATTCCTGAAGTCAGTTATTTTACTGCCTGCACCAAGCTTTTGTCAGCTGTTCGCTGGAATTCCAAATTTCTCGGGGGCAGCCAGAAAGCAATTTGAGAAGTCAAGTGTTTTCATGGCTGTATGCCAGTGGGCTTCCTCTCTCCATCCTTCTGGCTTTAATACAATGTAACAACTCAGACTCCAGCCATGTTGGGTAGACTTAATTAGTGTTCAAAAGTGGCTTGTTTTGCAAGATGATCAATTTTTAACCTAAGTAAATGACTTTCTTTGCAACTAATAAATTAAATAAATTATTCCTTTTCCCATCGAGTACAGTGGGGCTCATAAATACTGTGAGCAGTTATTTGGTAGTTTCACTTGATTACCTTTCCAATTTCTGTTTTTAATAATCCTTGTAAGAGCAGGGAATTCAGTCACTTCTAATAATATGACAAAAAAATAGGAATGGCAGGTGCATTTCATGCTGCTGAGCTACATGATGTTCTTCCCGGCTCACGCGCCTGCCCATGGGATCCACTGGAGGAGGCACCTTGATGCAATTTCCGTGCTGCTGCTCTGGATTAATTAATTACCTGGATAAAGACAACATGCTTTTACAGTCACATCCCTTCTTCCCTCTTGGTTTCCCCTGGCTCCGTTCCGTTTCCCATCCTGTTACTGTCCTTCCTGGGCGGAGGGTCCATCCGTGTGGCTGAGTGTGCTTGTTGGGAGCTTTAGTTCTTCAAAGGATTGTGCAAATAGTAATTGAATTAAAGAGCTGCCGTCGACATTATCAGATTCTGGCAAAGGCATCCCCTGTGAACGCTCTGCTTGCAGATGCACAGATTTCAGAGGACTCGGACTAGTAGAAGCACATCAGGATTCCCCGATATGTGAATCTTTCCTTGCTGGCTGTTTGCGGGATAACCTTCCTACCCCCTTCCCCAACTTAGGTGTGTTTAAACAGGAGTTCTCCATCTAGGAACACAGAATAAACCAAACTGTGAACAAAACAAAGGAGGCATAAATGTAGACAGGTTTTCTGTGGGTTCTCCATAGTAACCAGGGTGGATGTAGAAAAGCTGAAGTATTTTGTCTTTTTATAAGCTGGTGCTTAACCAAATCTTTGCTGTATCATTAAAAAACTTAAATTTTCCATTGCAATAGGAATAGTGTTTGTCTCCAGTAATGCTGAGTTTATACTAAAAATCAAAATGCCAAAAATACTTGAGGTTTTTGCTGCCGCTGGTGCCTGCAGTAGCTGTTGGGGCAGGGTGCAGATGTGACCTGGTGCATTCAATCAGAGCAGCCCACCATGAACGAGGAGATGGAAATAACCTTTGGTGAGATGCATGGTGCAGTCCTTGGCTGATGCTAGCTCTGAGATCAATTTTTAGTGATCAAGACAGCACAGGAAGGGCTTTGCTGTAGTTGTATCTGAATTACATTTATATAGACAATAATAGCTCTCGAAGCTTGGTTTTTAAATATCTTTAGTATCAACAGCAGTCCCCAAAACACATCTTTTGAGGCATATTATGAGGGACAAGCCAAGTGCCTGTACAGGTGCAGATCCTGCCACTGAGAGGAGGAGGATGGCTGGGTGTTCCTCAAGCCCTGAGCCTTCGTGCCGCTCTGATCTACAGCAGATGCCATAAATGCAGGTGGCCTTGGCAGTGAGGTCTCCTGGAGGTCACAAAATGTGCATTCCCAAGGATATTTTGCAGAAATTCTGGAACAATTAGTAAAGTAAATAAAGAATATTCAGATACTCCTTCCAGGGACTGTACTTTTTGCACTGCTTAGAGATGCTTTGACCTTCTAGTTTATTACAAGTCAGGAAAAGTCAATATTTCTTAGCTTGCCAAGTTGGAGGAATTTTAATGAGTTATTGAGTCAAATAGTTAATCCTCCAATAACAGATTTTGTTCCCCTTTCAGATTTACAGTGATAAAAACAAAGGCTTAATGGAGACCAAGAAAAATGGGGTTTTGTAGAAACTTGCTTGTCTTTGTGCACAGGCTTTAACCCCTTGATCACTAGTAGATGAAATGTAGCTTCAAACCTGGGACATTGCATATTGGCATCAAATGCTGGGCAGGCAGGGCGTATGCCAATGTTAGGAGGGAATTTGGCTAACAAAGGTTAGGATAAAGGAGGACTGATAGATTGAAGTAGCTAGTGCTGATGTTCCTCACATCTCCGTTACATGTGCTGGAGGGGACTTTGGATGAGATCTGGTCCGCTACTTGAAAAATCTTTGAAGGGAAGCACCCTGGGTGCATTTTGGAGGGGTTTGCGATGCTACAGTTGCTGCAGGATTTGTCCCGTTGGACGCTGGAGCGCATGCGGAGCAGTGCTTCCACTCGAGCTTCCTCTGAAACCTAGAGTACACCCAAACCTCGCCCAGAGCCAAACCTACGTGTGGTAAATGTAGACAACAGGGATTTGCTTCCAAACTGTCTTGCTGGTCCAGACTGAGTCACTGGTGTGGGTGCCGCTGTTGGAAGGCTGCGCAAGGCTGGCAGCGGGTTGTGCACCACGAAATGTTTATTCCTGCTTTAATTATGCCTCTTGCAGCATCCCTTTGTAATTGTCAACTTTGTGTACTCCAATTAGCATAGAATAATCTAATTTCCTGAAACTCTGTTCATCGAGTATAATGCCAATTATTGCTCTGAGTAGTGGCTTGTTTGGAAGTACCCTGTCCTGTATGAATTATAGTAACATTCTGTTGTAAGCCTTTAAGTGAGGAAACTTCAGAAGCAGAAAATGTTATAGCACAAGGGCAACTTCCTTAGCCTTTTAATAGTATCAAACAGCAGATAGTACAGTAATGTTCAGAATATTATATCCAATGAATTCTTAAAAGTAGTAGAAAGTTATTTTTTATTATATGTCATTATTCAGAGTGTAGGGATAGATACTGACGGTCGGTTTTACAGCGAGAAGCATCTTCCTGTAATATTCGCTTGACTTCAGTGATAGTCTTTCTCGGGGGTTATTTTTTCAAAAGTTCTCAGCAGTTGTCTATCTGAGCTCTTACTGAAACCTGTGTGAATTTTAGCCTTGGGGATGTTCTGCTCCTGGCTCACGGGGGCAAGTTAGGCTCTGAGTGCGGACACCGGTACAGAAGCTGAAGTGCTGGCACTGAGGGCTCTTCGCTGCCCAAAAATGAAGCTCCTTGTGAGTTTTGTGGCTGGAGAAGTGTAGGTTTTCAGAATCGCCTTCTAAACGTAACTCACGGCCAAAGTTTGGGCACTGAAATACTCTCACTAGATTTTATTCCAGGGTCTAGTTTTGCAAAGGGCTAAAAGAACAAATGGCCACGTGTCCATCACTTTTTTTCAGTAAAGCATTTTCAGCACGCGCTTAATGTTGTGACGGGTGAGAGCTGGAGGTCTGGGGACACAGACGTGAAGACACTTTTCAGACTGCCGCTATTCAAAGGGGTGTGCTTTTTGCCTCGGAAACCTTGAACCTCCTGCTTCTGTAATGGTCGTGCTGCTAAAACAGACAAAGATGGTCCGTTAGGCAAATGTTGCTCACCCAGGTGTTTTCTGCTCTTCCCAGTGCTTTACGGGCAGGATGGCCTGCACGCATCGTGTGAGAAGAAGTATTGCGGCCGGGGGAGTAAGTGTGTCGTGAACAAGGACACCAATCAGCCCGAGTGCAGATGCGTAGAAGATTGCAAGTCCAGCTACATGCCCGTGTGTGGATCTGATGGCAAATTTTATGAAAATCATTGTCAACTGCATCAAGCCTCCTGTCTGCAGAGGAAGAAAATCTACATTATCCACAGCAAGGACTGTTTCTTCAAAGGTAGGGCATCAATAAAAATAAATACTTCTGTAGAACTTTCATCACTCATTTACTGTAATCCTGATAAATGGCCAAACGGTATGTTTTATTTCTAAGAGAGAAATTTTTCAAGGATGATTTATTCTAGGACACTATAGAACAAAACATGATGTTTTATGCAGCTATTAAGCCCCTGAGTGTCATCACCACCCAAAATGTAATCAGACTGGAAACTGGTAAATAATTAACATCACTGTATGCATTGTGTACTCAGTACTTTCAACTGCCAGTGTAATAACTTTTTACAATCCAATTCATTTGGTATGGCTTTGAACAAGACAAAGATGTTAAGAAGAAGGTGTATATGGTATTACTAAAAGTTTGTTGCAAAAATGAGAAACAAAAACCTACTTAGGCAAATGACATAGGCAAAGGAAAGGAGCTGTTCAGATGAAATAGGGGGAGTGGGAAGTGTACTGCCAGAACAGAGTTTAAAATTGTTTTAAAGGCGGTTCTGGTTACCAGTAGGATGCACGCATCTTCAGCTGTTTTACGTGTTCAATAGCAAATTTCATTATCATCATTGCACCAAATCACCAAAGGGATGGAGTCCTGTGTCTTTTCCATTTAATATTTTGCATGCCATGTACCATCCTGTCATAAATCGGGTGAGGCTGTAGGAGCAGGAGTGTGTGTGATAAAATGCCAGGGAGTGGAAGAAGTTGTAAATTATTTTCTTCTAATGAGAGGCCTTATAAAGGCCTCACTAGAGTATATCTTGAAAAGTCATTGTCAAATGTGACTCTGTGTACCTACAGAAAGATTTGAGTGGGTTGTTGCAAATATAACCAGTGACATTTATGTGATCAAATATGAAAATAATTCCTTTATCTTCAGCTCACTGAGCACTTGAGCCCCTGAGGAGCTTGGCTGTATACAGAGCTATCCATCACAGGTTCTCATTTACTAACATGATGCTGGAAGAGCCTATTTAAGAAACAGGAGCCCATTTGAAGAGTCTTATTAATACATCCTTGTGATACCCTTTGGAGATAGAAAAGCATTACTGTTCTTGTGCCTCAGAGGAGGCCCAGAGACTGAGAACAGCCCAAAATTTCCAGAGCTGTCTAGGCACTGCTTTGCACAGCATGGCAAAGTCTCATTTATTTTGGAGGTCGGGCTGTGGACAGGACAGAGGGGCTGGTCAGAGGATTGACTTGGTGAACACCAGCTGGGCTGGGTTAATTTGTCACAGGCACACTCTAAATTTACCAAGGCAGGTAATTAGGTCTAGGATCAATAGAGCTTGTATGAAGTTGATCACGGAAAGGAGTCACCTAAAGGCCTGTTTGGAGGGACATCACATGAGCAGGTCAAGGTGAAGAGGGAGTTTTGCTTGTCGCTTTAAAAAGGAGCATCTAAAAAGGACATTTGTGCCTTGCTCCTAGTGCTGGTGTTTCTGCCTCTGGGTATCAACTCAAACCAGGGCATGGATCTGGCTGGAAACTGCCTCCATCCCTGAGTAAGATGCGAATGGGACTGCAGCATGAGAAACCTCCCAAAGAAAGGGGAAATCTTAATTTCAGAGGTGCTCAGCAGCCCTCCAACCCTCCTTGACGCAGGGGGGTTTCTTCCCCTGACTCCCCAAAAAGTGTCTTCAGTTTTTCCATTCTTGTACATAGTCCACCTTTTTACAACGGTGCTTCTGGCCCAGGTTTTTATTCGTTCCTTATCGCGTATAGTGTTAAAGAAAATGAGTTCTCATTGCAGTAATCAGTGCCTCTGCAATGGCTATATTATACCTAATGATACAATGTCACGCTTGAATACTTTCCTGAACACACCATGAAATGATGTCAGAAAGTGTAGTAGTTTTGTGTCCCAGTTTCAAGTAACCCTTAAACTCTTGCCATGGAGCACTGCTTAAATCTGCTTTTCAGCAGAATAACAGCTTTATGGAAGGGAAGAAAGAAACAAACTCACTTCTCTTCCCAGATGAATAAATAAAAAAATACTTCACACCACTGTCTGCAGAGATAAAATATAGGAAAAAAAAAAAAAATTGCCTTAAGGGGGGAATAAACCTGCAGAGTGGGACTCCATAGGAATATTTGGCTTCAGCCCCTGTTTCTGCTGTGCAGTTCCTGAGTAACTGGCTGTGTATCTTTTCATTTCTTTGTACTTTAGTCTCCTATTTGTAAGTCAAGAATGACAGTGTTTTCTTCTTAAATAGAAAACTGTAGTTAAGCAATTAAGCTACAGGTTTATAGCAACATTATAAATGTGACATAAAGCATAAGATGCTATGACTGGAGAAAAATCTTAAAGGTGCAAAATGTATCATTTCAGCTGAATCTTAGGTGTACATCTGTCAGTATTCACGTGCTTTCTATTTGTTTTCTATCAAATAGATAGTATAATTATTTGAGTATGGCTAGGCTGATGAGTGGGCTGCTTCATGGTTTTTTGTCCCAGTTGACTTGTTCAATTATGACTTAAGTCCCTGCGTAGAGCTGAGGGACACCGCAGGTTGCATCTGTGTGCTCTGCCAGTTTACCCAGTTATCAATGACAAACTGGATGGCCTTAAAGTATGACAGAGGTCAAATACTCTGATCCCACTTTGACCGAGCTACGTCTATGCACAGTAAACTGATAACAAAACAAACGTAAAGATCTTTGTTTTCTTGTGTGTGTTTTGGGGAAGGATTTTTTTTGTCTTTTAGCATATTCATCACATGTGAAGTGCTTTGTAAATACTGGTGTATAGCAAATACTCGTGTGTGTCTAGAAGCATTGCTTGATTTGTGCTACTTCACTAGCATTTCATTCTGTAGTAGCATTAGTATTAGGAAGAGAAGAGAATTTGGCTCTAGGCAAGTGACTGATTACTCCTTTGCCCAGCCTAGAATTAAATAGTTTCTTGAAACCTTGGAAGTCCAAGAAGTTAAAATAACTTACGTGCCTTCAGACATCCAGATTCCCCCATGGCATTGTTTGAAATTAATACATGTCTTTTTGAGAGCAGTCTGGAAAATCACACAGATATGTTGGGTAAGGGTGGGCCACGCGGAGACATCGGCTCTCTGGTGTCAGCAAATGTGGGTCGATTGCATCAACGTTGTGTTTGTGAAAGATTTCACGGAGGGTGTCAGTCCTTGGTGTGCAGACTTTGGGTCGCCCAAGGCTTGGTCTGGCTGGGCTGGTGAATGGACACGACGTCCCAGGTGGGAGCGCCTGGAAATGTGGGTGAAGCAATGAGAGGTCCCGGCGGGATAGATCTCCCCAGGCTTCATCCTGTACCGTCTGGTGCAGCATAGTTCCCCAGTGCTGCCATGCACAAAAATATAAATGCCATCCCTTTTTTCTCAGTCGACAAAGAAAATGATAAATAGGTGGAAAACCTCACTTAGAAGTTTGAAACCCAAAGAGAAATACCATAAAGCAGAAGTCCTGCATCCAGAGGTCTCAGGAGAAATGTCACTCCTCATAGCTGTTCAAATTCTCCTTGATCCTGTTGTATTCACTGGTATGAAACATAGTTTGGTTTTCACATAGCAAAATGTTCTATTTAAGACTTCTCTGTATGTGGCAGGGTTTTTTTTGGTTTTATATATTTTCACTGTTTTGTGAGTTTCCATAGTCATTTGATTTGAGTGTTGGTGATTTTGACTGGGTAACAAAATACATGAGGATAAAATACTTTTGCTCTTTGCCAAAGAGGAGAAGAGGTTCGTCTTCCCCAGAAGCACTCCCACTACCCATGAAACCATGAAAACTGGAAAGATATCTGTGCTCATAATGACAATTGTCCCACAGATGTCCAAATGAGCATTGGCCTGGAAACGTTCCTATTTGAATAAATGCCTTGGATAATGTAGCTATATCATTTTAGCGCAGTGATTTGGACTATGCTTTGCTTTCCCATAGCAGTAGTCCACTTTTTTTCCACTTCTATTAATTTTTTTTTTCCTTTTGACTTTTTACACCCATTCAATCTCTTCACTCATTTTTCTCTCATTATTTTTGACCAGTGAAAGCTGTGCATATACCACTCAATACAGTTTTCTTCCCTTACCTCTTTCCTTCCTCCAGAAACATCGGAGTAATGCACTTCTCCAGCAGTGTATATACTTAAGAGAGATTCTTTCTATTTAGAGCTATGCTTTTCATTTTCAGGATTTAGTAGTAATTTTTTCCCTTCTTTCTTTCCCTCCCTGCTCTTTTCTGTGAGATAAGCAATCCTAAAACTCCTCTGCAGCAGCCAAGCCCCTGCTAAAGGAAGGCAGCCACGTTGCTTGCCCAAGCTTATTCCTTATTTTCTCTGGTTCTGACATCCTCCCTTTATCCAGGTGTATTGGTTTTTTTATAAAAAGCTAAGCTTTTCTTGCTGGGCTGTATAGCAGCTTTGTACTGCAGCTGGTCAGATTTAGTTTGTGCTCTGGCATGAATTCAATCCAACTTAGTTGACCAAATTCTTGAACTTTCCATTATGTAAATGCACTGTACCTGTGCTGATTACTTTATTCTTTTTTTTTTTTTTTGTCCATTCAATCCAACTTCTACTAAAGCTCTAATTTTATAAGGTCTGACAGAATTTTATGTGGAGAGATGGGGCACTATAAAAGCACATTCATGTCTAGTATTCCAGTCCCGTTCTCCTCCTTCCTCCAGTCTCTCCTGAAATGTCAGTAGTAATTTTTTCAATAATTTGGTCCTGTTGCATAAAATATATTTTTTTTTCTTTTAAGCAAATATATGATAGTAATTTCTCTCCTCAAACAAGGTCAATTCTTGCACCACGATAAATCCTATTTTTATACAGAATTTGTGCAAAACTTGGAAATAAATCCCTGTGGAAAACCACCTGCCTTTCTCCTCTCCATTACACACAGAGTCACACTGCTGGGTTTGAGCCTTTCAGTGTTGCTCAGGACAACATTTTGTGCCATAAACTTATATATATAGTCTTCCAAAGTGTGCATGCCCACGTGCTGGGTTGCGTGTGCACGTACACATACGCGTGCAAGCGTGTGTACGCGTTGGAAGAGCGAGAACAGCTTGTTCCCACATGCCATTTACACACATAGAGCATAGAGGGTGGAGCCGGACTCTGCACAGGGAGGGAATGAGAAACAAGGGGAAAAGCTGAAACGAGAGGTTCAGCCTGGACGTAAGGAGAGGGTTTCCCCCGAGGCCCGCTGGGTGGTGGGGCAGGCTGCCCAGGTGCCACCTCCATCTCTGAGGGCTTTTAAGACCTGGCTGGGAACAGCCCTGAGCAACCTGCTCTGACCCTGCACTAAATGTTGAAATGTCGAGGCTTCTTCCAACCCGTATCATCCCATAATCTTACGATTTCATGGCCGTAAATGTCATCTTTCATTTTCGACTTCTTGTCTATCTTTCCTCCAGTTCTCAAAAAGTTTCTTTCTAATTTTGGAAAATTATCATCTTCTGCATGTTGACAGAAAATTTTCTGTGCTTGAATGTAAATAAATTACAAACTTTGAAAAAAAACCAAACAACCAAACCCAAGCAGGCTAATAACTCGTGCAACATATCACTGCAGTGATCTCGAGTAGATATGAATTCAGCCTTGGGTGGTGGTGGTTTATTTCCTCTGTACTTTATTTGTTGTCCATGTGTTAGTTAGGTGCTTTGTTAGTTCCAGAAGTAATTTGTTCTAGAGAATAGCATTTCAAAACATCTCTGAGAAGGTGTCGAATGTTTTGCTCATTTAGTGCTTGCAAAACAGGCAAACTCTCTCCGTCGACTGGTTTGCAGACTGCAAAGAAATCTGCTCCATTTAACACTCTCTATCTTTCCAGCTGGAAAAAATCTGAGTGTGAACTAATGGCAGATTTCCCAGCTGGCAATTAATATTTGCCGATTTAACTTTGCAGCACTGCTGACAGGCTGCTTCGGTGGCAGCGAGATGGATTCCAAGCTGTTGGAAGGCATGCAATTAATCCCTCTGGGGAGTAGGCTGGGATCTTTGACACGTAGGTCTGGCCTATAATGATCACTTCAGTGTCCAATGTAAATATATCAGGAATTTCAAATGTTGTAAAGAGAGATAAGTGCTATATATAATGGAGATATGTGTTTGCTTTCAGTAGGGCTGATACAGTTCTCGCTATACTGAATACTTCAGGACTCCGAATTCCAAAGGGATTCCTTGCTATTCCCATGCTGCTTTTTCAGCTCTCTCCACTGAGTCTTTTGGGGAGGGATCAATTTTACCTGGCTTTTCAGGCTGAATCCTCTTAAATGTGTTTGACAGCTTAACTCCTTATAAACAGACTGCATCAATCTTTGGGGTAAATTATGGAAATTCCATTGATTTAAGTGAGGATGCAAATGTGAGACAGTCTGCTTCTAGCTTTGGTAATAGGAATTTTGCAGGAGTATGTCTAAGGTCTTTAAGAGTACTTTTCATTTTAAAAGACCTTTGCTCGCATTACTGAAATTCATGGAAGGGAAATCTTGGCTCTTGAAGAGTCAGGTGTGAAACTCTCCCTGATATAGTTGGGCTTTCATTGGAAATCACATGCCAATAAGAAGAGAGCGTGGGAAGTTTAAGCATAAGAAGAATCAAACTTAGCAAAGGTCCTAAAGAAGACCCTCAAAAAGTTCCCAAAGAAGAAATGCATGTAAGAATTAATAGCAAAACCAAACAAAAAACCCAGAAACCAAAACTAACAGAGTCTTTGAGACCTAATACATACCAGTAATAGAAAGCCTTTGCTGAGGACCTCATGGCCATAATGGTAATCCTATAGGTTCAAAGGAAAGTGGGACTGGAACACTGCGATGGACACTAAATTTGACATAGTCAATCAAAAGGTGAGTTATGTCCACTGTAACTCCTCTCAGAGGTGCCATTACCTGTTCCTGCTTTGCCAAAACCAAATCTCTGTTTCCCTGATGCTGCGACTCTACATAGACTGGTGACAGGTTTCAGATACGGTCGGTAAAGCTGAAATGGGGGAAAACGTACCATGGATGAAGCTAGTGGAAAAAGTGGTGTTATCTAAAGTGATCCCTATCCAGCATTCCTGGTGGTTTTATAGCTCCAATTTGAGGCAATGGCCATTTGGGGAGTGCAGGAGAAACTGTAATGTGGCCTTTCGTTTTTAATAAGAAATTGTGTAAAGTTTATTTTTTACAACGGTCATATGACTGGGGCCCCCGTGAACAGTTTTATTTGGTGACTGTTATCTGTTTCATTTTATTTAAGGACCAGTCTATTAATCTTCTCTGGTTGCCAGTCTTGACGTGTATGGCCTTAACATCTCCCATAAAACCAAACAGTTTCATGTTATGTGTCAACCAGTGAACAAAGGAATTAAAGGATATTTCAGCAGCAGTATTAACAACTTTAAAAAAGCCCCAAACCAGTCAGAATTCTTCTTTCTAATTTCTTTCCCCCTTATAATTTAGGGTGTACTGGTTGAAGTGCAGTCACAGAAGCCCACGGTTAATGAAATACGCAGCCTGTCTGCCTTGCTGGAGGACCACGCCAGCATCAAGCACTGCTTGAGAATCCCTGCTCCGCGCGAATGTAAAGGAGGGTATGACGGGTGCTTAAGAAGGGGGTTTAAGGAACTATTTACACTTTGAAAATAGAAAAGCTCAGCCTAAAACTCTATGGCATGGAGGAAGATAATGGTAGCATGAGACGGTCTCAGTTTAAAGCATCCAGAGTTGCAGCTTAATGTGGTTGAGGGCAGAGAAATGAGATGCAGCTCGTTATTCTTTCGAGTGGCATCTGCTGAGCCGGCTCAAAGCCTGGCGCTGGTAAACCTTCACTGCAGCGACTTCAGGAGAGCTGAGAGGTGATAATGAAGCTGCTTTTGATGCATAGCCGGAGCAGTTGTGATGGGGCATGAAAGCAGAGGAGGAGGATGGAGAATCAAAGTGAAGGATGGTGGAAGAGACACAGGGATGTGGCTTGTATTTACCGGCTGGAGTTCCTGTGCAAACTTTGGTACTGCTGCCTGCAAGACTCCGTGTGTCAGGGGATGTTTGTCTTTCATTTTTACCTATTTTTGTGTGCTGTTTGCATCTGACACGTGCTTGTCATGGTTTGATCTGGACTCACTGTGTCCACCTCACATTTCTTCTCTGCAAATGGGGTTAATATTTATTGCACTTGAATTTGGGAACTTAAACCATACTTTAAATATTGAAGAGCCCTATGTAGGAAACATTAAAGAAAACTTTTGCTTTTTTACTTTGTTGAAATTAATACGAGCGCTCACCTTTCCATCAGCAATTTTCCAAACCACTCTAGGTGGTGAATAAACCAGAGAAATGCTGGCAAAATGGGGCACAATATTATGAAATCGTGATTAAAAAGCAACACATTTACTGAGCCTCTGCATTGCTGAATCTCTCATAGTCCTGAAAAGAGCTTGAATGCTCAAAAGTTTACCTGCTTTTTTTTTTTCCAAGTGTTGTTAGTCTAATAAAAGATACTGCATTTCCCTGTAAACCCTTTGCACTTTTTAGTTCTTAGACCATCATGGTTGCACCAACACTACAACAACAACTTTTTTTTTTCTTTTCCCCTTATGTCTTATTTCTTTTTCAGCTCTTCTGTTGCTCCTGCAGTAATTTGGAGGATTTGTAATCTGTCAATATTATGAAAACACAATTGTGTCAGGCTGTAAATTTCAGAATACAGTTTCCTGAGGGGTGCTCATGGGGAGGACCGTCCCCCAGCTGGGCGTCACTTGGGGCACATGCACGGACAACGTTTGCGTAGCGAAATGCCGAGCTAACCAAGTGCTAGCAAAGCACTCCCTGCCGTTTCCCATCGACTCCGACTGGAACCAACGCTAAAATTGGTGATCTAAGCATACCTGAGTCTTGGGAAGGGTTGAACCCCGTTCTGGACACTCTGCGGCTGCACTCAGCATTGTATCTAGACTCCTACTCAGTCTCCTAATGAAGGGATGTTTGGATTAAAGTTTGATTCAGTTTCTAGGGCTTGTATCAAAAATGAATGGAGTCAAACAATCTTACAGTTGGACTTGTTGATCTTAAAGGTCTTTTCAAACCTAAATGATTCTATGAAGTGTCCACATCCATGGTTTTCCCAGTGGACGGGAAGGATCGCGCATGCTGTCTGTTACCTAAGTAATTTCAAGTGAAGTAAAACAAATATTGCATAAAAATAGAGAATAGCTTTTTTTTATACTTTCTTCACTGGTGGAGATTAAGAATTCCTATTGCCGTTTAATTCAAGTGTTTTCTGTGTTGGAAAACCTTCAAATTACAGTGCTGAACTGCAGCAATTCAGCATTATTGGAATGCTCTTTAAGTGCTTCCACCTAGAAGAGCATCAGGTGGAAACTAAGGATGGTGGTTCAAGAGAGGGGGAATTTATGTATTTGTAAAATGTCACCTATGGAGAATATATCTTACAGCTTCATTTCCTTGTGACCGCAAAGAGCAAATTATTTCTCCGTGGTGGGAGGTTTATGTGAGAGCTCGAGTTGGCTTGCTTGGGAGCAAGTGGTGAGCCTGGACCTCAGAGCATGGAGGTACATGTGGAAATTGCCCACAGATCACTTCAGATGCACAGGCTGGTTAGTTCAGCCGCATGTAAAGAGTATCCTACACTGTGATTTCTCTCCTAGGTTGGGGTTTCTCCCCACGGCCGGTTGCCTTTCCCGGCAGCCACTGCAATTCTGCAAGAAACCAAGTCCCAGTTTGGCATGAAATCGCTGCTGCAAAAAAGGCCAAGTAATTTGAAGAGATTTCCTGTGAGCCATTGTTAGACTGAAAATTAAAGCCATGAATGTTTTCTTTTCCCCTAGTAAAAAAAATGCTGGTAATATTCCCTAAGAATTTTGGTTCTTTTAGAATTAGGTAAGTTGGCTAATGGGTGACCACAGGAATCAGGAGCTGAGCTCTTCAGTGCTCTTGTGCCACTTGTGAAGTTGCCTTCATTTCTCTCAAGTTACATAAATTGTATTCAGAGAAAAATTACTGATTTAATTAAGGGCCTCACAAGTCACCTTTTGAGAGGTAATGTTCAGTTTGGTGCCAGGCAACTCTCCCTGGGACACCTCCAGCTCTGTGCTGAGACAGAGGCCAGAGAAAACCTTAATTAAAAAACAAAGAACAAACCCTGAGAGAGACCAAGAGATTGCTTTAAAAAGAAAACCAAAAAGGTTAAAAGGTGGAGATGAGCATTAAAGATTAAGACAATTAGGTTGTGGTAAAGGATGCTGGAAACTGAATGGATGAAACCAAATGTATAGGGCTATGGGAGACTTAGGCAAGGAGACTTAGAAGTGCTTTAAAGATTAAAAGGACTGATTCTTGAGAATACTTGATTAAAAGCTATTCAGCAGAAATGCTAATTTTTCTGGGTGCTCAGTATAAAAATCCATGGAGCAAATTGAAATTCCGAGTGCTGGGGAATACCAGCCGGCTGGATGCTGCAGATTCAATTAAGTGACTGCAAGGAAAAAAGCAGGTGCAGCCCCCAGCAGCCTTCGTTCCTTCCTGCCTCTGCGCTCCAGGATTTACCAGGCACTTTTTGCTAATATGCTCAAGAGGGCTGAATCCTACAGGTGGCAGGTGTCGTGAAGTCAGAGGAATACTTTTAAAAATAAGCACTCTGCCAGAGCTTTGCAGCACGAGGTACTGATAAAGCCCTTTAATTCCCCGGTTGTTTTTTTGCATATCGTATTGAAGCCGTATTCTTGTTGGAGGTGCGTGAAGTGCCGGCGGTGAGGTTATCTGCCTTCCCTTGCCCATGTGAAATGAAACTGTTCCCATGAATGTTAAAACTTGACATAGTGAGCTAATGAATGATCTGCAGATTTGGTCTATCTGCTAGTGACTCAAAGGCTCTTTGAGTAGAAACTTTTTTTTTTTTTTTTTTTTTGTAAAAAGCTGAGTCACGGAGAGGAATTTCAATCCTAAAGTGCATAGCTAATTGGAAGTGCACCAGTTGCAGTGTTTGTGTAGGGGTGGGCGCTGTGGCAGCGGGGGGACGTGCCCCATCCCTTTGCCCAGTGCTGGTTTGGGTGCTCACTGTGCGTTCCGGGGATGCGGCATCCAGCCGTGGCTCGTCGGGTTGCAGGTACTGATCGCCTGGCTACTTCGTGGGAATTAGCACCGTTGCTGGCGCTGGCACCTTCCTGGGGGGTCTGCTCTGCTGCTGGAGTGTACATGTAAATCCCATTACCTCTAATTGAGCGGGGATCAATCACAAATTAAGGAGTAAGAGGAAGGTTTCCAGGTGAGATTTAAATGGGAGGCTTTTACTGATAGTATTTTGCATTTTCCATCAAAGTGTCCTAGAATGCTTTAAAAAGATTAATGAATTAGACCTCACAACACCCTTGCATGCAAGAAAAATAGTAATCCACCCATTATAAGGGTGGAATTGCAGTCTAGAAGAGAGCCAGTGACTTTCTCAAGGTCATAGAAGTGACTGTCAGAGCTCTTGTTAAATCACCCTAATTCTAGGCTCCCTATCCCTATAAAATCCCCTGGCATGTGCTGTTTTTCCTATAGGTTTTGCAGGGGTGAAGGAGGGGCAGAATGGGCTAGGGAATGCAGAATCCCTAGGAGAGCGGGTTTTGAAACTCCTCTGGCTGCTGTGCTCGCATAAAGAGTTGCCCCCTGTTTGGGTTTGGGGTGAAATATTGTGGTTTTGCAAATGCAGTTGCAGCCTCCTCATCTCATAATGATCTTGCTGAACAAAAGAACCCCTAAGGTAATGAAGGTGTGTGATGGAGAAGACCACAGCTCATTCCTCTTCTGCTCTTTCAGTTAAAAATTCAGAGGAAGAAAGAACCGCACAATGTAGAGCGAGGGATTTGCTCGCTTACAATTATATTTAAATGTAACCTTCCTAGTAAAAAGCCTATTGGTGTGACAAGTCCAAAGGAAGACATTTGTTTTCCTTTTGAGTGAGGGTTGTTTTCACTGAAAACAGCTTGATGGGCTAAACAAAGGTTCACCTGTAAGAGGTTCGCCATGTAAAATGCATGGGCTTTGCCTCTGCCCGCAACGACTGCAATCTCCTCTCGGGGTCTGTCGGAGTTTTCCCTCCTTGCTTGCTTTTTGTCTGCCACACTGGCAATTTAGGTGAGAGTTTAGCGAAGGCAGCCGCTTTTCAGCAGTAATGCGAGGAATTTTGTTTTTTAAATTATTTCAGAGTAAGATCTGAAATTTTAGTGGGGTTTCATTTATTTCTCCTGCTCTGAGGGTTGTGATCAAAAGGTAGAAAAGCTCAAGGGAAAGAATTTGAGCGCATCCAGCATGTATGCGAGGCTTTTGCTTTGCTGTTAGAGCTGAGGCGAGGCTGTGCCGTAGCAGCGTGCTCACCTCCGCGCTGTCCCGGCACGGCAGCCCGCCGGCGGGTCTGGAGGAGGCCTCGGTGCCCCGGCCCCGCCGTGGTTCCTCTCGGGGGGGTTAGGGCACGGGCAAGGACCCTGCGGCCCTGGGTCGGTTCTGGGCACCTTTCTCCAGCGCCGGCCGATCTCCTCACCAGAGGTTTTCCAGTGGAAGCCACGGTGCTGAATGCCAGGCGTTATTACAGGGTTGTTTTTTTTTTTTTTCCATTAAATCTAGAGCAAGCCAAATACAGTGAAAAAACATTTGTGGTGAATATTTTGTGCGTAAGCTCTTTGGCTCTATCCATGGCCCTTTAGTTTGCTATTTATGAATATTTAGCAAATTGGTTTACTAACAGGAATGTTGCCAGGAAGCAAATGTTCCTGTATATTTGTAGAAAACCAGATTTAACTTTGTATTTGCAGTTACTTGCTGTGGAAGCTCTATCTTAGTGCTCCTCTGGGAGGACCGATGTAGCCGATTAAAGTAAATCTTGTTTGGCAATGTGATTCTCAGAACCTGTCTGTGAACAAACTCAATCAAAGACTGATAGACAGCTGGACCAGCTGTGGATGGTTACCCCTCACCATAGCATCTGGGTGCCTTGCAGGTAAACTGGTAGCAATAGCGAAATCTTTTGTGGGCTTGTAGGAACCTCTGATATTTGGTGGGTTTTTTTTTCCATCAGAGCTGTGCTCAGGCTCTTCTGAGGGAAAGATTTAGAAATAAGTATTTCTGTTTTGGGTGTCCCATGTAATGTGAAGGCTTTCGAAGTGTAACTGGACTCTGGGTTCTGCTGTGTTCCTCTGGCTTGAGTTGTAAAGCAGTCTAAAAGAAAATGGCCACAGTGCTATTTTCATATGGCTAGGGTTCGAGTATTGAATTCTAGAATAACGTGGAACAAAAAGATCCAAGCGCCATGAATACCCGCTCAGCTCAAGGACTCCGCGTGCTGGGAACTCTGTGAGCTGCGCAAAAGGCTGCGGCGGCGCGGGACCATGGGACGGGCATCACACGCTCCGGTCCTTCTGGGCAGGGGCTTCAGGGGTGCTCCTGCACGGAGGGTAGAGATTTCTGTTGGCTCAGGGTGGAGGGTCTTCTCTGTCCCAAAGACCCCATGGTTTAAGCTGTACAGAGGTGTCACCCCGGCGCGTGGTGAGGGAGCTCTTCTTTCCCTCGGGCTCGCTGCTGTAGCTGAGTTGGCACTTGGGATGCCTGCTTGGAGGAAAGGGGGGTGGAGTTCAGAATATTTACTACTTGGAGCATAAAATGCATGCTCTAAACTAGAGTCAGTTGGTTTTATTCAGTTGGTGCACTCCAACAAACGCAGCCCTTATTTGAGGGGCGGGTTTGTGCCGGCACCGCGTGGGCGCTCCTGCTGCGCTGGGCTGGCGTCGCTCTCCTGCGTCCGTCCCTTCGGTCCCGAGGACGGAGCAGTCTGCCTTAACAAACCGTCAGGCTGCTGAAGCCGTTGATCATCTGCAAATTTCTGATGCTGGATGGTTTTCATGCAGTTTGCTTGGCTGGCTGGTACCTGGAGCACTGGTGTGCGGTGGGGAAGTCACGCTCGCAGCGCTGCACCTCCCCATCCCAGGGCTTCCCGTTACTTTCCCATTTGTTCCATACAGTGGTTAGCATCAGACTTTCTTCTTCACCCTGCTGTAGGCATGTGAGATATGTGGCCGTTTTCTGGAGAAAATTATTCGTAAGAATAGTTTCCCAGAAGCAGAAACTTGGGGGTCAACCTATCTAAATGCAGCAGGTACAACTCGGATAGCATTTTGGAAAAGCTCCGCATCCAACGTGTGCACGAGATGCTCAGCACATCTGGAAAACATCTGTCTTGGGCTCGTAATTTGGCATTGTCATTCCTGGAGTCACTGTAAAAGAGGGCCTTGTGGAAAATGTTTAATACTCCTGGACACATTGTGTTTTGTTTTAATGGTAAAATAGCTTGTTAGGTCCAAACAAACTGGCAGAAAATCTTGCTGAAGCCGTACAGTGTTGCGGAAGTAAAAGGCTATTAAGACAAAAACCTCAGCCCCTCTGAACCCATGAGATTTTGGCTGCTTTTTTACTGGAACAGAACTGAAGGATAATGAAGGCATTTTGTGGCCCCACACTGGCTTTCAGCTGGGTTTTATTTTACATAACGAGTTGGTGAAGATCAGAGTGCAGTTACTTTGGGTTCACTTTAGAACCGTGAAGAGGTTGCAGCGGTTACAGCGAATTCCTCTGGCTCTTCTAAAGCCGAAGGGCTTCGTTTCCCTCTGCGCGGGGCCGCCCCACTGCAGCGAGCTCGGGAAGCCCTCGGAGTCCTGCTCCTCCCCAGCAGCTGCCTCCCCAATGCATACCCTTTCTGGCCTGCTGGGATTTGGGGCAGATTTCTGAAGTCCGATTTCTCCACTTTCTTAAATGGATGGCAATTTCCTAATGGCTAGAAATTATTCAAAGGGTTTCTTTTTGTGTTTTCGGTAAAACTGTTGTCTTTTTTTTATTTATGTCTTTTTTTATTATTTATTTTTTGATTTTTCTGCATTGGGCTGGGGTGTTTTTCATGTTGTATGAACAGACATTTGGCTCTTTTCTTTTTTTTTTTTTTCCTTTTTTTTTTTCTTTTCAATCTGGTTGCAGAGCGTGTGCTCCAGAGCAGAGAAGGCCACATTTATCTGCTTAACACTTCCTTGCACTCAGCTTTGTTTTGGAGGCCTCAAAAAAGATGAATAATTGGAGAAGTGTTTAAGAAATGCTTCATTATCCTTTGAAATACTGCTATGGCCATGAGAGTGGATCTAGTTTATAATGGCATCTGAACTGTCTTGTCTACACAACTGTAAGTCTTTGGTAGCCTAAGCTCTGGGAATGTAGTAATATAACTTATTTTTCCTGACATTAACATACATAAAATACTAACAGTTATCCCAAAAGAACACTTGCCAATAGGAATCTAATTTAAGAAAGAAGGAGCCTTGAATCCCCAAATCTTGTCTTCTTGCTCCTCAGAAAGGCTCCAGGAAAAGCCATCGTCCCCAACAAGGAGCTGGAGAACTCTGACATTTCAAAGTAATCAGGTAGAATTACTGCATCTCTCGGTATCTTTAACCTATTTACTGACATTTCATTCACATCAACTCATAACGTTCATTGGATCAGAAAACAGCCTAGAGCCACATCTGCAAAATGCTTCATGGAGTGTTTTGGTCTGGGAACGCAATATCTTCATGTAAGTTTCCTATGGAATATCTTATTTCTTGTCTTTCTTTTTTTCTTCTATGGTTTTCTCCGTTTACTTATTATTCTAATTTTCTCCTCTTTTTGGTCACCCAGCAAACATTTACACACTCTTGGTGCTAGACAATAGACTGCCGTGTTCTTTGATTTTTCTTAACCAAGCATAAACTGGAGTCAGCCCACAAGAACCGCAGAGATCCTGATATGGATATTTTATTTAGTCATACTTCCAATGTGTGCCTGTGTGGAGGGGCCTGTCAGGGCGCAGAGCTCAGAATTGCTGCTGGAGCCATAGGAATGAGAAACTGCAGATGGAGGGTGGGATAAAAAAAAAAAAAAAAAAAAAAAACAAAAAAAAACCCCAAAAACAGTGCAGGGTAGGGGAGGGCATTATTAGTGGCACCATTGGGTCGCTCAGGCTCTTCCTCAGCCGTGTAAAAAAAACCCCACAGTGGCTTTACCCAAGTGCAGAAGTGTACCTGATGGCAAACTATATTCGCAATCAAGAAGTTAAAAGGAAATGTGAATAGGATTGTGAATGTTTGGGTTTTTTTTTTTTTTCAAAAGAATGTCAATATTTAGTTGAAATGCAGGATGAGCATTTTGTAGGGGCATTGAAGATTATATTCAAACTCTGTAGATGGCTGTAACTCATGTCTTTTGGTAGTAGAAGGGATAATCTTCATAGACTGCTGTGGCTTTTGAATGATAGAGTTGGAAAACTTTCCAAAAACTCCTGTTTTAAGGAAGGTTAAAAAAAAAATCTAGCTTAGTGTGTTGAAAATAGTTTAAACTGTTGTAGAAATTATGTTCTAACTTACAGGCTTGGGCTGAATGAGCTTTTGAGTGAGTAGGTGTTGTCTAAAGCTGAGCCAAGTGAGGTTTATCCCTACTGAGACATTTCAAATACTGAGTAAACAGGAGATTTATCTACGAATTGGTTTCTATGATAAGTCCTGCCTTTATATGCTGCATGAAGTTATGTGTGTTTCTAAGGTACATGTTAGCACCTGAATCAATCTTTTTTTAAAGGTTTAAAAAAAAAAAACAAACCCAAAACCAAACCCAAATGCTTAGTATTGACATAATATCCTCTACTCTGGGATCAGTGGTAAATAATGTGGAGTGAGGAAACTCCTGACCACTTTGCAAGATGTTTGTCTTAATTTTTCTTTTATTATTGCATTTGGCTTGGTACTTGTGACAGTAGGGAAAAAAGAAAACCCCTGAATGTTTCATAACAAAAAGCACAGAATAAGTAAAACACTAGCTATCGGTTCATTGCCATTATATTTCCACTGGCAATTTACAGTTATTGTTGATGAGGAAAGCGTGAGGTCACTGATGAAAATTGCTTAGTGTCAGTAAAGGCTGTTTGCAGGAATTTAGCACCTGCAACAGGTAGAAACTAGAAGCTCTTTTTTTCTCCCTGCTCTGTGTCTTAGGACCAGGAATTTTCCCCAAATTTTAGTAGCAGTGAGGACCCATAAGGATGACGGATGACCAGAGCAAGTATTTGTCAAGCCAGTGACGCTTGTGTCGCAGCTCCCTGCTCACACTGACTCTATAAAAAGTCACTTTGCCACAGTCTTTGCTCTGTGCTGCTGATCGATACAGCAAAAGGTGCAGATAAATGGAAAAATAGATTTTGTTAGTGTAAAACAGGGTGGACAATCGACATGCCCTTTTTTTAGGCTGATTCACACTTTTCTGTGTGTTGCTCGTGCAATAAGGGATCTCCTCAGCAGTTTTGATCCGCAGGGTCTTAGGTTTTGATCCAAGGGATCCGGGATCCAGTCCAGGGATCTGTCGTGGATCCAGCTGCGAGATGGACAGCCTGGCAGGCAGGCGGGCATGCAGCGGGAGGCATGAAATAAAACCAAAATAGGCTGTTTATTTTCTGTCTGGGCATTATTGGCCCATTTTTAGCAGACTGTTTTGAAGAAGTTATTAATTGGGTATTTTAATTAGCTGCTAAATAGTTCCCTACTTGATTAATCTAATTACTTTTTCTTTATTGCTGCTTCCTTTATCCAAGGGAGAGCCTGTGTCGGTGGTGATTGCAGACTCCCAGGTCTGCCTGTACCACTGGAGAAAATCCATGGGAACAGGCTCTCCCTTCTGCTCCCTTATTTTTATTTTCAACTCTTTGTGTGGGTTTATGCACTATATTTTTTTTTCTTTGTAAATCTACTTATTATATGCATCAACTTGAAAAAAAGAGTTTCCAGAGCCAAGTGATGCGAGCTCTTGCACGCTGCTGTGTTTAAGCCTCCCAGCAAGCTAAAAAATGTCCTTCTGTGCAGGTTTTTATCCACTTTGCTCCTTGATGAAAGGGCTGAGGGCACCCAGGGACTCTTCTGTTGCAACTGGTTTTCTGTGGATGCTATTCCCAGGTGTGGTGGACGAATGCTCTGAACAGTCACCAGCACCAGGAGACAGGACGGAGTCTCCGTGCTTCTGCTGAACCAGGGAAACACTGAGAAGATGCTGTGCTTGGGTGGAAAACCAGTCAGAGGCTGGGGCAGGAGAAGAAGCTTGAGCAGCATTTGAGGATTGGTACCTTGTGCTCTTAGAAAATCACCCTTTTGGTTATTCTGGGTTTTTAAAAAGGCCTTGATCTACCCACAGGAGGAGTCTGAATGGCTGATCCTGGAGAAATCAGTTCGAGTGAAACGGAGGCTGATGGATCATGCATTTTTGGAGACTGGGATGAGGGACCTGGCAGAGGTGATTTGTGAGCCTAAGGTCTTCCAGCAAACCACCACTAAACCCTGTGGCACCCTGCCCATTCCTGCAGCCTCCTCAAAATGAGCCATGTCCCCCCCTCCAGTGAGGGATACTGGGCAGAGACATCCAGTGTGGAGCAAGCCTGGAGAGAAGGTGGCAGAAAGCGGCATCCCTGACCGGCCGCGATCTTGGAGCAGTTTGGGTCGCACCTGCAGGCTCCCACGGTGCAAAGCACTTCAGCTGCTCACCTCTAGTTTTTAATATTCCCTTGCAGGGGAGGAAAAAAGTCCACGGAAAGCTCTTAAACAGGGAAGGCTGGGATTATAAAACTTGTCTGGCTATCTTCTGAGTATGAAAAATTAATTTAGATGAAGTCCTTCAGCTGGAGTCTGGTCAATACATTTTATGGTTTCATATATTGCGAATGAAGTTCAGCAGTGTCTGATGAAATCTGCAATAATAACAAAAAAGCTTCAGCTCCCCTCTAAAACTTACTTTTCGTGTGCTGTCCCCCTGCATTGCCGGTGTCCTACAGGACACGAGGGTGAGCTGGGTGAGTAAGCGTTGGCTGGGCTGTTTCCCAGGCCATAGGGCGCACAACACTCCTGTCTTACGCAGCATGTTCATCCTCATCCCTGTCCTGGCAGTGCTTTGCCCTCGGGAATCTTGCCCCTTGCTAGAGCCCCCTGCCAGCTTCGCTCATCCTCCTGTTCTGCAGACTCTTGCACAATGGTGTGACAAAATTCACTCTGAGAAGGTCATGTTTTCTTCATTAATGTGTCCAAGAGCATCATCTCTTTTTTATTTCTTCCTACGTCTCTGGTGCGTATCCTGGGGCAATCTAGGAGTTGCTTCCCATCCCACTTTGCGGGTCCTCGATCGCCTCCGTGCGTCTCCTCTCTTTCTGCTCTAGAGGAGGCTGCATTGCCATTTTTTCTTGGAGCTAAGTCCGTCTTTCTGATGGTCTTCTGCTATTTTAATACTTTTTGTGGTTTAATACTTCTGCTATTTTAATACTACTTGTAACGAAAATGCCAAGCTCGTTGAATTCTGTGCATTGGCGTAGAAATTATTAAAGCAGCTCAGCACTGATCAATAATAACTGATAGTACTACTAACTGCAGGGTGGTCGTAGGCATGCTGTGGTTACCTATTACTGTTAGACTAGGGGTTTAATCCTTAACTAAACAGGGAAAATTTAGGAGAATTTACTGCTGGGAGACTGTATTCAGGTGAGGTACTGAGGTTCAGAATTTCAATAAAGTATTAAATCCCTTTTAAGCTGTAAAAAATGAAAAAGTTTATGAAGGAGAGTAACTCATACCCTTTATTTTTAGTTCCATGAAGTAATTTCCCCTCAAAACACCACTGTAAATTAATACATCAGTAATCAACTCTGTCGTTTTAAAACAAAATTAAAATTGTTAAAGAGCGTAAAATAAGATTGAAAGTTTGTGGAAAAATGCAGGTTATAAAAAAATTCTCAGCTTGGAGGACTTGATTCGATGCAAGAAGGGATTCTCTGCATGAATAAACTGTAATAATTTTTAAATAATTGCTGTTAACACTTTTGGTGACTACCTAAGTACATGATGGCATATGGTATGTCAGCGTGAAGCGCTGATTTAGAGTTTGATATTATATACCAGTTTTCAAGCTGTTAGTTATAAACTAGAAGAAGCTTTATATAAGCAGACAGGTGGCAAGTATTCAGCAGCTTGGCGGGCAGGTGGGATGCTGCGCATGCTGCTCAGGATGGAAAACCCGTGCTTTTCCTATTGCCTCATTGGCCTCTTTTCCCATCTCCACATTTTTTCAGCTCTCTTTCTACTGGTTATTTCCCTCATCTGTGCTTTGGTGGAGGAGCTCCAGTGTCCCCAGCCCAGTGGGGGCTTCGAGGCACCCTTGGCATTATTGCTCTTCTTGGGGCAGAAATTGAAATTTCCTTGGGTTTTGGGTGAGGGAGGGGGAAGAGGAGGTACAGTCTCCCTTTATGCCAGTGAGAAAACTTCTAAAAGCTGCAGGTGAGCATTGCAAACCAATCCTGTAGATTTTGTTGCTCAAAATGTGTCCTATTTATTGTCATAAAAAGCAAGCACTTTTCCCTCCATGAGTTTGAAAGCTTGCATGCTTGAATAACCACCTTTATGTACCTTTTGTGTAATTTCTTTATGTGTCAGTTGCAAACAAAGATGCTAATAGCTGTCTTCTGAAGCTTTAGTAGCCAGCTTTTGAAAAGAAAATACTGGCAGTTTTCCCAAATTTCTGCCATCCGTTGGGGACAGCCTTAAAAAGTACAAACTTGCACCTAGTCTGTAAAAAAAATTTCCCGGTGATCATGGTAATGTAAGCGAATGTGTGCAAAATAATGCCATGTAGTGCGATATGTTATATACAACTACTTATTGAGAGGGACGACTTCCAGTTGGATCAGACCCACACGTGGTTTGGGCAGAGCCCTCATGGACCATGTACGAGTGTCTCGGGTCACTTTGGGTCCTTCAGGGATTACTTGTACCTCCTGATGATTTTCGGAAACAATTCGTAGAAATCACTTCTACCAGGAGACGTATCCAAGACGCTTGGAGTAGAGAAGGATTTCGTCTCAGGCTTTTGCTGGTGAAGCTGTCATCGAAAAGGAAATAGTCCCCCCTGGTGTAATTAGTGTGGCCTCAAGTTCTTTCTCATTATTGCAAGAGGGAACTAATTTTTCTTGTGGTCAGGGCACGCGGAGATGGAGAAGGGCATTGTGAGTACCTTGCTCTATCTCTTTGCGTATGTAGCTCTGCAAACAGGAAGGTGCTTGTGGAGTCACGGTGAATTTGGGTGAGTTCGTATCGCAAAGCCATGACACACGGCACTGAGGATGAAGTGGAGAAGCGGGGGCTGTCTGATATAACTTCTGGTTAAAGAGGACGGCGTGTAGCCAGCAGGATGCTTTGTGGAAGTTTGAGAAAAAGTTTCCTCCTCCTCCTTTTTTTAAAACACGGAGGGGGAGACTGCCGCTGCCTTGCTTCTTGCCGCATCTGTCTCTAATCTCGGTGTTGTGGGCGATTCTGTCGACTGGAGGGAAGCGGCTTGGCTGGATAAGGCTGAGGGGCTTTGCCAGATCCGTAGCGCAGGAGCAGAAGGTGAGGGTTTGCCCGTTGCTGTTGGGTGAGGAGACACACAGGGCAAGAGTAGGGTGTTACAGATGATGCTTTAATACTTCCTCAGAAGGAGGTTGTTTGGTTTTTTTCTACGCCTGTCATCTGTGGCACGCACAAACTGATTGCACCCAAAATTTTATATATATAACCCTCATAGGGATCTCAGGTGCTGGTTTTGAACATGTGTTTTAAAGACACTGTAGAGTAGGAGGGGAGGGAGGCAATATGAATAAATATATTTTTATGTCCTATAATGATGGTTTTCCATTGGGCTTGGGCTTTTGGGGCCTCGTACAACTTTCGCTGAAGTCGGGATTTAATTTCTTGCTTTCGCATTTTATTATGGCTGGATTAAGGCTTAACTGTTGAGGCTTTCAACAACTGCGCTGCAATAAATACATGAAAAAGTGAATGTAAATATAACTTAGAGAATTAAATGCAGATATGTATATTTTTTTTAAAATGTGTGCTCGTATCTTGTAGTCAAATTTACATTTTTAAGTAGCTGCTTTTAAACATGTCTGCAGAAATCTCTTAATATTAAATAGCTAAATCTTTATCTTCAGACTGGATTCCCGTGTAGAAATAGCTAAATATATTTTTAATACAAAGTAACTTTACAGGGTCATACACTCTATCTAATGCCTTGTCATTTTAATGGATTCTGGTTTAATTGCTTATATCCCATAGCTGAAAGCAGTTTTTCCTCATTCTTCTGAGGACCTGTTACTACCATAAGATTTTGGCCGGGGGTCATAGCCTGAGCTAAAACAATTTGCCAAGCATTTTCCCTGTGTTTGGAGTAGGACTACAGCCGCTGAGGTATGCAGCCAAGCTGCCTGCCAGGGCTGGGGGATGATGCTGAGCCTGCGGGCGGGACAGGTCGGGTGCTCACGGAGGAGCCCCTGGGTCTTACACCCCGAGTCGCCTGCAGCCTGAAAAAAAGCAGCTGATGCATCATTTTTTGCTCTGGAAATCAATACCGTACGCATGGTGAGCTCAGCCAGAGTGGTAATAATTCCTAATATCTCTGTAAGCCTCAATATAACAATGAAGCTTTGCTAATTGATTATGTAGGCTTATCCCAAATCAACCTCTGTTAAAATGGAATTATTTGGCAGGAGTAAGTCGTCTCAGGGGGAGCTTAGTAGAAGGAAGTGGGTGGTCTGGGGAGCTGATGGTTTTCAAATACACTGATGGGTCCTAGTAGCCATTCCCAAATTCTTGTGGACACTTTTAATACTTTCTCAGCTTGAGCTGGCATATCTCTTACCCTTCCAACGACCAAGCAGAAGTGAGCTCAAGAGCCAGGGTGCCGCGTGGAGGAAGAGCAGGGGTTTGGGTCTGGGTGTCCCCTGTGTTGTCCCATAGTAGAGCAGGAACATTTTGCCCGCCGAACGTCTCTCCTGGTGAGTTTGGGTTTCTCGCAGTGCCCAAGTAATGGCTCTGCAGACAGTCAGGGGGATTTCGACGCCGTGGCTGTGCTCGCCGTTGGCACTTGGGAGTGTGAGTCGGTGGGGGTGAGGATGAAAGCGAATAGTTATAGATGGTGTCTGCTTAAGACTTTGATAGCTTGTAGTAAAATCTTACCAGTGACTCAGTTCCTGTCATGTCTTAAACTGCTTGTGAAATAAATATAGCTGACAGATCTGCAAGTAGCATCGCACAGTTTGTGCACAGAATATTTTTCATTTGAAGCAACCCAGAGGTAAAAATAGATGAAATGCTTTGAGCGCCAGACTGCATACCCACGGTGTCACTGTGTGCGAGGGATGAGTGACACATGTCCTAATGTATATTGGATGGCAGTCACTCAGACACTTCTCTGTGCTGGTAATGAAAACAAAGTGACCAAATTTGATTTGAGATCTGAAAATGGGGAAAGTGATATGGCAGCTGAAGTGTATCATTCGCCTTAGGACGCCTCCTCGCTTGGATTTCCAGGGGAAAGCTGGCGATAGAAAACACCTCCCAGTCTCCAGCTTACACCCCCAGTATGGGAGATGGGCGATTTCACCAGGGCTGTGGAGCTGAGCGCACACAGGAGAGTTTGCAGGGCGGTTGGCCTTGAATTTGCACAAATGTGACATACCTTCGTCTTGGAGAATTGCCCTGGTAAAACAAACCTGCCCTGGTGTGACAAACTTTGTTTTCCGTCATTTTTTTGACCCTACTCTTAAATGTTTTCTTTAAAAAGAGAAGAAGGTGCATGGCCCAGTCCCAGCTGTCCTCCTGCTTTGCTGGGTTGCAGCGTTGTGTTTTTTCCATGGGTGGGGGTTTGTGCTTGGCCGCTTGGGGGTTTGAGCTGAAAACCAGCTGTTTTCTGCTGTCGAGCTGTTGATCGTCATCGTGGAAGCTGGGGTGAAGTACGGTGTCTGTTAGTGAGAGCTTGTCGTTAGTGCTGACAGTATTAGAATACCTTGTTCCTATTTCAATAGGTGGTGTTTTAGATATATAATAGAAAAAGGGAAGCTGTACTGCGGATAAAATTACTCCAGAATGGTGTATTTATGGCTCTTGTTACACTTTGATGGTTGCAAGTTGTTTTTTGCTGGGGAAAAATGTTCTTTCTGTTGTATTTTATGAAGAATCGGTGACATCTGGTGATCACTTATAATGAGTCCTCTCAAGACTGCTGGCAAAAACAAACCTTTTAGTAACAAAGATTTGTCTTGCGGCATGTCTAGGAGAGCGGCTGTAATTAGCACGTAATCCCTACCCGCTGCCCCGCTTGGGGAAGTGTTCGAAACCTGTCTCAGAGCAAATACTCTGTTTTCAGTGTGTTACAAAATGAAAAAGGTTGTTCCCTGGCCCTTCGGTCTAACCGAATAAAGGCCCGTCCCAGTGAAAAGGGCAGCGGCGATGCTCTGGTCCCCGCGAGACAGGTGCAGGGAGCTCCCGTTAACGTCGGGGGGGATCAATACCGACTACGTCTTGAGTGAAAAGCCTTTCTGTTTGTGGGCAGTGCGCGCGGGCTCTTTTACTTCGGAGTTTCGTCATTTGTCTTTAAAGTATAATAACCCGAGAGCGAAGGAATTGGAAAGCTGGCTTGGAGTGCTGCAGCGTGTCGATTATGAGTTGGTGGGCAGGGAGGTGTCTTACCCGCTCGCTCTGTGTGTACGCCGCGGGCCGGTCTTCCCAGCTGGCATCGAAGCACCTGTAGCATACTGGAGCGTGCTGGCAGCAGGCATAGGGGCTTATAAACACAATAATCTGCATTGTTTCTCTCTCTCTCTTTTTTTTTTTTTTTTTTAAATTAACATCCAAACTGTTAATACCTTTTTTGGTACTTTTTACCATGGGGAAGGTTGGATTGCCATTGTTTGTTCTGGGAATCTGAACGGTAAGGTAACCCAGGGGTGGGTTTTAATATCTTTAAAGAGGAAAAAAGAATGTTGTCTTGATTGTAGAACTTTGCCTGGTTTTACTGATAGCGTGAGGAGAGATGGTTTGGGTATGTTGCCTTTGCTTGCAAAACAGGGTAAAGTTTCAAAAGGGTTTTCGTTTTAGAGCACTTGAAGTTACTTTGACCTTTTAAAATGTTTTGTGATAGCTTGAGAATTTGACTACAATTTTTTTAATTTGGACATGTTTTTATTCAGTGAAATTCATGTGTATGTCAGAAGTCCGATAATTTTTTTTTTTATTTTTTAAATGGTAACCTTGCTCATAAAAAGCTATCGTTTTATTTTAAAAAAACTTTGAGGATAATTACTATCCGTGGGTTAATTAAAATACTTCATTGAAAATTCAGAGTATGCTCTGAATGACTCCTTGTCTCTAGTTGTGCTCTGCCTTAGAGCTGTCCTAAATTTTTAAGCAAACAAAAATTAGCATTCAGAAAAAGGGAAAACACCCCTCAAGTAAATACCACCCATTTTGCACAAAGCTGGTTTTATTAAAGAAATTTGGGCCCTTCAATTAATTGAATGCAAGCGCTAAAGTTGGGTAAAAATAGAGGCATGCGACGCATCTTTCAAGAAACACAGTTTTAACCCCACTTTGCCTGCAGTGTGTTTCTGGTGCGGGGGAGACGGCAGCTTTTCGGGTGCTTCGCAGGGTGCCGAATGTGAAGCTCTGGAAAAAACTTTGGTCAGATTTATTTTTAAGAAAGATCTCTCCAGATTATTGGAATTGTGCAAGCCTAAAGCCTCCCTGCGTAATCCCTGGAGAAACCACGGGCTCTCATGAATAAAATGAGATCTGAAATAATGGCTAATGGCCACGGTAGCGTTTCTTTTATTTCTTTGATCAAGCGAGGTCTGCTCTTGCTATTTGGTTTTGTAGCCATTTTGAAAGTAGCAGCTTTCTGATCGAAACCATAGGAGTGCTTTTTCTTCTCCGGCTGCATGACTTTCCAATCACACGAATAGATAATCAATGGCAGAGGCCCCGTGTTAGCCCTGGCTGACCCTCCGTTGTTTTCTGGTGCCACACGGAGATGAAGCTATTGATGATATCTCTGGATTAAGTGAAAAACAAAGCAATAGCTGGCTCATCGCAGACACGGAGTAATGCACACGCTGATACGGAAACCAATAAACACATCCTTGTGGGCTTTTCATCTCGCTGGTTTGCCAGGGGAGATACCGGTGCAAGTAACAGGTTTGAAGGAACAGTCCCTTAGTAATTCCTGCTCTGCCCTGTGCTCTTAGGTGGGACTCAGAGAGGTGTAACCCGGGGCTGGAGTTTCTCAATGGCCACATATAGCCTAGTCTTCCATGTCTTCCTGATGTTGTGGGCTGTGTAGGTCTGGTTTGCAGAAACTGGACACCGATGTCGTGTGCTCTGTGCTAGTTACCTGTTCTCTCTAATGTGTTTTGAACTTTCTGACTGATTTTCAACCAAATTGAACAGCACAGGCACGGAAACCTAGACAACAGGTTTCGAGAAATTTGAGAACCTGTTGCAGTTGCCCATGGGAGGCCAAGGCTGAAGCCAAACTTGGTGAGAGACATTGGAGAATTGACACAAGAGGGAGCCATTATGTGTGAAAACACTTGGAAACTAGCTCCGTAAGTCCCAGTGCTCTGGGAACAATTTCTTGTCTGTGCAATTGCACAGGAGGAGCCACCCTGCTTTCGTGCCAGGGCTTGGAAGGAGAGGAATGGAGGAGCTCTGCTCCTCTCGAAAGTCCCTAGGGAAGGCCAGTGTTTGGAGCATGCTGTCTCCAAATCCAGTTTCTGCTGTAGCTACTGCTGCTTGGTTGGGTTGGCTTTGGTTTTCCAGCCCTGTGGACAGCAAGGAGTGATGGACGTTGGGGCAGGAGAAGGTTGAAGGATGGATGGAGGCCAGGTCTAAGCCCTCCTGCTCCTAACCTGTGCACGTTTTGTTGCTTCCTCCCTCTCAGCTCTGTATGATTTTTAGTCTAGATCTGATGGGCACGTCTTGTAGAGGAGATTTTGGCATGTCAGCAGCAATAGCTGAGGAAATATTGATGTTTTCTTCTCTTTTTTAAGGCATGGAAGGACTGGGTCCTTTTTTATTATTTTATTTTCTCTTTTCCAAGAGATCAGTGCCCAAGCCAGGCCCCTCCGTCCCCCACAACACCCCCCCGCATGGGTACCCACCTCCCATTTGGTTGTTAAATTGAATTATTTTCTGCTTTATCTTTGAAAGCAAAACCATGTTATCATCTTCCGAGTGTATTTGCAGACTATAACCATTTCCATTTTTCTGCAGGATACAATGCGGCAAACCTTAATCAGACATCTATACAGCTTGGATTTATGGTGTCTCTCTGTCCTTAAGATTTTCCTATTAATTAAGATCTTAGAGAATGTCTTTCAGGTTTTTCTTCTGCATTTCATTGCTCATGTTAGCACCTTCTTTTCTTCCAGCTGCTGTGTAATTTTTTTGTACTCTTAAGACCTCAGTCCTCACTGGGAGCATAGAGCTTTGTCAACCTGCAACAAGGGCACGTCTCCGAGCGCTGTGGAGGCGCAGCTCTTGCCCCAGGTGGGACCTTGGGGCAACGGGGGGGGGATCGAGGGAGGCTGCAGCAGTGCTGGGATGTTCTTGCCATCTGAACTCGAATGGAAAGCTGCGTTTCGCCTCACTTTCTATGTGCCTTTTCTCTCCCACTGTTTTATGCTTCCACGTTTGAACATACAAGACTTACTGTGGGTGGCAGGAGGGCTGCTTGGCCACACAGCGCTGATGCGCTGCCAGCTTTAGCTCCCGTCACCCCAAGAACGCGTATCGTGGTGCTTGAAGAAGGCATCGTTTTCAACCGGGAAGGTAGACCCCTGGCTTTTACTGTTTGATAGTATTATTTGTTCTCCAATTAATTACGTTGCTAAAAGAAGAGTTTGTGGCTGTTTCTGAAGCATAGAAAACTTAGTTTCACTGCTGAAATGCCCTGGGAAAGATTGTCAGTAGTTATTAATGGGGGTAATTGCATATGGCCTCTCTTCTAGCTGTGCAATTTCCCCTGTCACTTAGTTTTTTTGCTGGTTTTTAGTAGATTATGTTTATCAGCGTTTATTACCTATCACAGCAAGCACTGCCAGGAGTCAAAGACCTCCTCCGAGTCCCGGAGCCCGTGTCTGCACCCTGGCCATAGGTGCTCCAGTTACTTCTGTAGGGCTGGAGAATTCGGCTGGTTTTCTGCAATGCCTGCCAGTGGCTGGGGCGGATTTAAAAAAATTGCCCTCGCGATGTTTCTGATGCTACCAACACCCTCGAGATCATGGGAAAACGGCAAAAGAGGAGTGAGAACCAGGGTGTGAAGAGACTGCTCCCAAAACATGGAGGGAGAGAGGGATGAAAATGCTTTTTTAAGTTATTCTGTAGAATGAGTAGGCATTAGAAATAGCAAGATTTCCTTCCCTTCAGCCCAGTGCTCAGAGTACCTTGCTTATCCTGGGTTTAGTTCCTGGTTCTTCATGACATTGAGGATGTTGCTCTATCTCCTCTGAAAATGAAGATATCATCTTTGGTTTTTTTGATGAGGAGACCATCTGCCTGTAAGGGAGATATCGCCTGTTTGATTCATGTTTGAAAAGTGTGAGCCCCAGAGAAACATTCTTTTCATCCCATTTTAGTTACTTATTTAGAAAATGGAAATAGAAGAAGAAAATATTTTTAGATTCCATATTTCTAACACTTTTTCTGGCCAGGAAAAAAAGAGATGCCAGGTCCTCTGAGAACCACGACTGCATGGAGCGTGTTTTTCTGAGGCTGCCGGGGGGGGTACTGGGAAGAGACGTTTGCAACATTATCTGCTTTGGTTCCTCGTCGCGCTCCTGCTGCCGCAGCATTTGCTGCGTGCGCCTGTGCCGGCAGCCTCCTCGCAGCGGGACGGGGTCGTTTCAAAGCCTGCCGGGTGCTGGGACCTTTGTACTTACCCTCTAACAGGCTCTTGCTTTCTGTGCTCCACCTGCCAGCGAGCGCCCTGGGAGACAGCATCTGATTTCCTCTAATGGCTGATTTGTTTCAGAGGTCAGAAAGGGTAGATGTAAATTACTGTATAGCTCCTTATTCGTTGTCCGGATGAAAGGGATTCTCTTGATTTTGAAATAATGGTGGAAGAACAGCAGACTTTCTGGGAGACTTTTTTTGTATGTGCACTAGATCCTCCTGATCTTGCTTTGTTTTAGTAAAACTTTTCTGACATTTCTGGCACCTGTAAAACCATCTGCTCTAGTGGGAATGTGCCACCAACAGAGATGGGCAGATGCTGGGCCAGGTCGGGGGATGCTCTAGCTTTTGATTGTGGCTGGTTCCACTGGGGAAAGCCTAACACCCCTGGGGATAACTGGGAGGAAAAGGTCTGTATAGGAAGACTGTTGGAAGTTTGTTACCCTGAAAGACAAGCATTTTCTTTAAAAATTTTATTCCAGCTACTGTGCTGGGAGATGGCTGTCTCGGCCCACACAGATCATCTGAATCCATAGGAGTCTTAAGTACCTGGATTTATGTAAACAGACATTTAATTGAACTGTGTCTTTTTCTTCTTGTTAATTTAATGTTTCATTGGTGAGCAATGAGAAGAAGCACTGAGGGAGGTGTCCAGCCAACTCGGAGTGCTGCTAGCGATATAGCTACTTCTGTCTTATTTCTTCCTGGAGTCTCAGCCATCTTTTCCAAAACATTGTATTCTTACCTGCAATTTTACCCTTCTTGAGGGTACTGTTGGTTTATCTGTCCTGTTTTCTGCAGACCAGACTATGAATTTGAGTTATCTCTATTTACTTCACAGTCAGCCCAGTGTGGTCAGGCGACTGTGAGAGGGAAGGTTTGACTCTTAAGGTGGTTGGCACCAAGGTTGGCTCTGAAGCTCATCAGGAACCATTGCCACAGAGAAGGTTTTTTTTACTGGTAGGTGCTTTGCCTTGTTTAATGCTTCCCGCATCTCCAGCACCTTGAAAGTGCATTTGACAGCATCATACCTTTCCCCTGAACCACCAGGATTGGCGCAACCAATGAGTGGGGTCTTTGCCACCCCCAAAAGTCATGTCTAGATCACCTCAAAGACAAGGCAGCTCTCTGAGAAAATCCTGGTGGTTTGAAGGTACCCCAAGGCTGAAGCTGGGGGAAGCGGCGGCTGCGTACGCAGGCACCAACGTGTCGGTGGGTCCCAGCGCCGTGTCACGGCAGCGATCGCACCCCCCTCGGCACGCGGGTCCGTTGCGCGGTGCCGAGGAGGGTGGTAGAGGGGAGTTGAGTTGTTATGGAGCAACGTACGTTCCTGCTTACCTGAGTGTCAGGGATGGGAATGGGAATGCTGACCGGCATCGCCGGCTGAGCCATTGCCTTTGTGCTGCCCTCGGCGTCAAATCAACAACTATTTCACGTGTGAAGCTTGAGGACTGTGCAAATGGAGCATAGCCTGCGATAACAAGCACAGCTCTACAAACTGCCTGCATTGGGTAGATTTTATAGACTGGCATGTTTGCTGTGTCTGAATAATTGCACTAAAAAGGAATCAATAACCTATAGATTTTTACAGAAATACAGTATGTTTCCTATCTGGTCCAAGTAGCCGTGACTTGGGTGGACGTTCAAATATTGTACCTCTTACAGGCATTGCTGTCTGGCAGGCTGGGTAGCTAGTCACTGAAGTACTTGCCTTTATATTTAGTTTTAATTTAGGTCTCATTCTGTGATCTGTTAGTTCCATGAAGTTATTTGTGAGTTCTGATCACAGTTATTTTGGTAAGAATATATAGACAGTAAGCATGGTATGAATGAGGCCATTTCTCATTATTTCTATTTGATTTAATGGGCTTACATTATCATTTCGAGATACTGATTTGAATTTAATACTGTTTAGAAAACAAATACAAGTCCAAATTGGCTCCAGATGTGATTCATTTCATTTTGTGCCTTTCAAGATGTTTTTAACAGCTGATGTATGGGTATGGTGGGAGGTTGCCAAAAGAGATGCTTTTTGATTCAAGTCAAAGAAGCAGAAACTCTTCATCTAAAACAAGATAGGATTTTTTTTTTTCTCCATGTTTAAAAACCCCGTAATTACATATTTTAATGAAAGGAAACTTCTTTTGGCTCTGCATTAAAATAATGAGTGTCAAATGTAAACAGTTCTTCTGCCAAGATACATTCATTGCCCGGTATTGCAAGCGCTCAGGTTGTGAGGGCTTTGGGCTGGAAGGGTGACGGCGCGACCAGCTCTCAACGGCGTGAGCGCAGCTACAGGCTCGGGTGAGCTGAGAAGAGCTGGATCCCTGCTGAAGAGCAGCGTATATAGGTTGCAAAGGGAAGGAAAATAACGAAGCAAGTCCAAAACAGGTGCCAGGGATGGACGTTTTGAAAGTGGCTGGCTTTGACTCCTTAGATGCCTTTTTTGCTGTACTCTTTTGACTAATATTTCCTTCGCAGCCTGCCATACAGCATTAAGGGAAGAGAGATCCATCAACTCACGATACAGTTCCATTCCTAGGATTTTTATTTTTTTAATTTAGAATGTATTTTTCTGAGAGCTTAAACTTTCACATGCAGGGGATGTTCACTGCAAAAGCAGACGTACGTCCAAAGCTTCACACCTATTAGGGATGCAGCAGCCAGCTAATACATTTTAGGGCACAGTTTATGGCGATAAGGATGCCAGCACGGAATTAGCCAGCAAGCAGCTCCTCTGCGTCATCCTATCTCAGACCCACTGAGAGTCTGGCCCATACTATTGCTGCACCGTACCCTTGTGTGTGCAATCATGTGCATAAATGTATGTAAAGGTATTAATGTGATATGCATGCCCTGCTGAGCTGACTGAATTTTGGGTAGTGTGCTTGCCACCAAGTTCAGGAGAGTTTAGATTAAAGAATTCCTGAGTTTGTAAGTCATGATGCCCCCCAAACCCATTTCTGGCCTTAACGGACAGGTGGAGTTATGTAATTTAATGTCTTCATAGTCTGAATCATAATATGTGTTTGAGTGCTTTTTAATTAAGCGACTTATTTAAACTTGCAAGGAGTAAAAATAATCCTACCTATACAGATCAGTGTATTTTCCAGGTTCCATCCAACAGATGCAGCTGATTATTTCATTTTCATAAGTTTAGTAGTCATCAAACATAAAGGCACTTCTCGTGGTGTTTTCCAATCCATGTAATTTGAGGCGAGTTGGGAGGATTAAGTGTGCGGAGGAGGACGTGCTGGTAATGTCCGCTCCCTGCGGGAAGGGCGACTTCCCTGTCCTACAACCACAGGCAGTGGGTTTTTTTCAGTGGTGATATTTATGGCTGTGATTGTGAAATTAGGAAGAGTATTTTAGCAGTAGCTTGTGAAAAGTACTGTTAAAAGGTGGCTTCAACTCCTCCTCCCCTCTTCCCTCCCAAAAGCCCTTGATATGAATCTGAGATATTTTCAAGCTCGTAGATAGTGTGTTAGAAAAGCTGAGGTGCAGGTAAGGAATAGCTGTTTACTTTGAAGCAGAGAGATTATTTTCATTAATACCATTTGCTGATATTGTTAACAAAAATATGAAAAAGATAATAGTGTTAGGAAGTTTGCCTTGATGTTGTGGACTGCTCCCATTTTTTATTTACTGATGCAATCTCTACAACGCCTGACACTGTCTTACAGCAGTGCCATTGTGGTGGGATGATGGAGGACGTTGCTGGTGGCATCCTTCCTTAGAAATAGTCGTAATCTGTCAACCTTCTTATCTCCAAGGCTTCTGCAATTGTAGTTTTTCAGCATTTCTCTCCTCGAAGGAAGTACTGTAGCTGCAGTCTTTCCTTTTATGACTTGATGGAGTCTCATCTGCAGATACTTCTGCCAGGTGTTGTTTTAAATGTGCCATTATCACCGTCTTGAACTGTGCTATTCGTGTGTTATCTCAGGTTCTTCTCTGGTCTTCACTGCATCCCTCCCTCGCAACGTAACAGCTAAGTGAGCACGTGGGAAGTGAAGTACCAAGGAATATGGTATTAGCCAAATGTGTATTAACATTTTTCTTTCTTTACCTCACTCACTTCACAAATATATACTCGTGGAAAAAGCATGCTCTTGCAGCCTTTCTCAGATAAAGCTTTTCTAAATGTCTTTTGAGGAGTTAATAAATTAAAAGTGGGAAAATAAATTGATTTCATTGTCTCTCTGGCTTCTAATGATGTTTTTTTAAAGTTCAGGCTTAGCTTTCTTAAAACGTCTTTTAACCTAAAAGACCATGGAGATCTTCTACCTGACATGAAAATTTAATTTTTGTGTAAAACTTAATGAACAGAAACAAAGGAGCTGTTTTGACATTTGAATGTCTTTAAGCAAGCAGTTATGCCATAACATGCCACAAAGCTCACAAGACAAGACCCTGACAAAGCGTTGCAGAGGAAGGCTGTCCGCTAGCAGGATGAGCCCGCGCACGGCTTTCCCGGCTGAGCGCGTGGTTTGTAAACCTCTGGCGTTGGCTTCTTGCAGAGCTTCAGGTGCTTGAGGGTTCCTATAATGGCTTCCTCCAGCCCGAATGTATGGAGGGAACAGCAAAAGAGTCTGTCGGAAGGGAATGGGTGAACTGGAAGCCCAAAGGCACTAAATAAGTTTTAAAAAAAACATGGAAAAAAGGTGGCCTAGGCAGTGGCACAGTTGGCCAGAGAACAGTCTTGGTTCTTTCTGTGTCATATGAAACGATGATCAAAATTTAACGAGCAGCATAAAAAAATGTTGCTCTGCTGACGTTTGCTGGTTTGCTCAGGGCCTTGGCATATGCAGTGTTTTCCGTGCGGATAAAGGAGGTAAGAAATGGTGTGCACAGTGATTTGTAAAGAAACAATTGTGTGAAAATGCATTTCTGTAGTTTCTCGTATGTCTGTGTAATACAGACATCTCAGGCTGCACAGGCTGAGTCGCTGCTGACCTTCTGCACCCCTTAACAGAGAGCCAGATAAGCAATCTTTCGAGATTTCTTTTTTTAAAAAGTGCGACAGGGTTACATTGTTGGTACAAATCTACTCATGAATACCACCATCACATTTTGTATATGGGTCACTTGCAATATCTCAAAATATGAATTAGGCCAACAGGCTGTTGGCTGGTATCTTTGGGATGACAGGATGCTACCTTACGTTAGATAGCAATATAATTTTTTCACAGCTCGAAACAAATTTATCTGACAGCCGTAGATATGTTTTCTGCTTGACTGACTGCAACTCAAAACATTTTGTGATACTACAAATCCTAGCATGTGAAGCATAAAATTTTAGAATATTAGTTTTAAAAGTTTTCCCATGTTTGGCTGCTATTATATTTTTAAAAAAAAAAGGAACAAAACTCAGGAGGTTTACTGTACTTCCTTGGATAAGTTTGAGCTGGGAGCTTAGTCCCATTAATGTGACTGGCCACTGCTTATCAGAGTGCATCAGCCAACAAAAGGGAATGGTTGATTTATTTTTATTCTCTTGATGTGGATGCAAAGCTATCAACTGATGGTCTGAATCTTCCCCTATTTCTCTTAGAGAGGTCATACCAGTGTAGGTGGAAGAAAAGTCCAAACTTGTATCTTATATGGGTGGGAAATTAAACACAGAAAATTCATTTATTGACTGCAGGGGAAAGATACTGAAATAACTAAGCACAGATCTTGATTCCAGTCTTCTGTGCTGCAAATGGAGGCCAAGTCCTGCGAACTCGCTGATACTCTGCCATTGTAAAACTGGGGTGACCGGAGTAGGAGCCAATCCTCTGTAAAAAGGGCAGTCCATGGGAGAAAAACACAATCACCCTGCAATTGCAGCAGTAATATGTTAACTTTAATTTACTTTAAAAGCAAAGTGATAAAGGCATGGCAGGCATTTGTTGCTGTCTTAATTGGACAGGCTGTGGTTTTGAGATATTTGGGAGATAGACGGGGGCTGTAGGAGTATGACGGGAGGCTGTGGTGCACAAGTTGTTTTCATCGCCTGCTGTGTGGCTGGGCTAAATTTTTAATTAAAGCTTGAACGTCGAATCCCATTTTGAGTTTTTGTCACGTTTCAAGTGGTTTAACAAAAAACCTAGAGTGATACATCTTAGTTTGTACATCACAAAACCACACGGCATGCGAGAAAGACCTGACATGACTGAGGGCCTGACCCTGCCTCTAATAAATGGCATTAAATTCCTTGGCTTCCCTTCCAGAGCAGGAACTTTCACTTGTTTTCTACAGCTGTTGTATTTTATGTGGTGCTAAAGACAAGGAGAAAAGCATTTGTGCAAGACCATGTATAAACTGATTTGACTCTCTCATTAATGTAGAGTCTTTGTACGCTTGCAGAGGGCTTTAGCAAGATACCGAGATGATTAGGAAAGGTTTTCGCTGGCGAACCAGGGATGTTATCAATGACTATTATTATCTTACAAAACCTGCTGCATTGGAAGGACTTCCTTACATAAAACCTAATTACATCGCTTCTTCAGAGCACTCAGTATCCAGACCTTTGCTCTCCTTGTAATGCCAACACAACCACTCCGCGGTGCCCGGCGCGGTGAGTTACTCATGCCTTGCGCTGCAGGTTAAGCTGCATCCGTCTCCTGACAAAGAAAGAAAATCCCTTTGGGTACCCAGCGGCTGGGAGTGCGAGGCACGAGCATCGCTTCTTCCTTCAGAGCCCTCGACAAATAGAATTTATGTCAATAAAACTATGTTAAACCAGACTTACCATTATCACACTGAGCAAAGAGGAGCTAAATCTGTGCAGCATTTTAACATCCTTCTCTACTGCAATATTGAATTTTAATCTCCCAGCTGTAATAAACCTCAGAGTTTTATCCTCTTCAGTGGTTTGAGGTTCATTTGTGTCCTGTGCTGTTGGACACAGCTAGGTGGGATTTCGATGATCTCTCTGGGAATGAAGGCTGGCTGTAAATTGTGAATAAGCCCAAGCCCTTGTGACACTTCACTGTTACTGTGAGCGTAAGGGCATGGAGTCCTGTCAGTTCATCAGGCAGCAGAGCCCCGGGAGCCAAAGGATACACCACTTGTGTCTGTCAATTGAGTGAAATTAAAAGAGTTCCTGGTATATGAAGCAAATTCACCACCATAGCTGGGGGTCTCTGCTGTAGTGCCATTTGGGCAGGAAGGTGTTAAGATGGTAAATGTGTTTTGAAGGCTATCCTGTAAATGGCTTAAACTCTTTCTTTTGGAAGAGTCTAGTGATGTGCTTTCCTTTCTGTCCCTCTTTTTCCTTTCTGACCCCAAAATGCTCTCCGGTGCTGGGGGTGGCTGTCAGGGTGCAGCGGGGCACCCAGGGCCCTTCCCTGTGCTGCCTCTGTCCTCTTCAGCTTGGCTGTAATTCGGGGGTTTCGGCTGCAGCCGAGGCAGAAACAGGCAGCGTGTGGGTTTGCCATGGGAGAGGCAATCCTCATCCAAACGAGAGATGAGAATTTGGGGAACCCCTTTCTATAGGGGGTTCTACGGGGAGCCTGTCTGGGCAGAGCACAAGTTGAAGCTTTGCGGGATGGGGACAGAAGTGCTGGCACCGACTGCGCTGCGCCTGGGCGGGCAGCTCCCCCGGGGCCATCTCTCCCTGCATCCCAGCTTTTAAATTGTGCTAATTCCCTCTCGACAGAGGCTCAGTGTAGTGCTCTCACACATCAAAACATAGTGATTTGTCATTCGTGCTTTGCCCTGGAATATGTCACTCCCGGTGCTGAAAATCTTCAGGAAAAACATGTTTTCATCCTCTTATTTCTGCAGTAAGAAGCTTCCCTCTGTACTGGAGTGACATATATAATGAAAAATCCCGCTGCTGACGGTTCTGTGTGGGGATATTGCTATCTTGACAGGCCTCCGGCAGCTCTACTCCAGAATTGGTACCCTGTACCGCAGAAAGGTTATTTGCGTCGTCACCAGCAAAGCACTTGCAGTGCTTAGATGACTGTCCCATTCATCATCTATCATTATAGCGCTTAAGAGAAAACAAAACAAAACAAAATCCCATGAAGAAATAGGAGAGGAGTTCATCCCCAAAATTCAACATGTTGCATCGCTGAGCTTTTTTTTTTTTTTATTCAATTTCTTGATCTGTTGCATTTGCCCCTCATAATATGGATTTTGAGTAGAAATAGAAATCTAATTGTTCCTGTTGTCTGGGCTCTGATGGGAAGGGGCAGGAGGAGTGGCATGGGTTTGTGTTGTAAATGGGAAGTTAGAGCAGATGTATTTGTATTTTTCTCTCTGTTGGAGCCCTGGGAGCTGTAAGGCTGCAGCTGCCTTGGTATGGGCAGGTCAAGGTGCGCTTGAAGGGGGAGCTGGGTTGAATGGTGTGGTCAACTGGCTGAGTTGGTGTAGGAGGAATCGAAGTCCTCGTCGTCTGCACCATTTGTCATGTGGAAGTGATCGGATTTAACGCTTTACGTAGTCGGGACGTTCTATCATTAAGTGGCAAATTTTGACTACCCGTTGTGGCAGGCTCTGTTGATTTCTGGGGTGGTACAACGTTTTGGGGTTGTGTGGCAGGGTTTTGTTAGCAGGGCAGGGCTGGCTCCTGTGAGAAGCTGCCAGAAGCTTCCCCGGCTCCAAGTCGGACCCGCCTCTGGCCCAGGCCGAGCCCCTTGGCGATGGGTAGTGCCTCCGGGAGAACAGATTTAAGAAGGGAACCTGCAGTGAGTGGGGGGAATGGAATGTGAGAGGAACCCCTCTGCGGATACCAAAGTGGATGAAGAAGGAGGGGAGGAGGTGCTCCGGAGGAGGGGGTGCCCCCGCAGCCCGCGGTGAGACGGCAGGCCGTCCCCCCCAGCCCCCGGAGGGGAGCGGGGGAGCAGAGGCCCACCTGGAGTCCGGGGCGAGAGGAGCCCACGTCGGAGCAGGGGGAGGCCCCCCAAAATGGCCGGGACTCCGTGGGAAAGCCCGCGCTGGATCAGGCTGGGCCTGAAGGACTGCAGCCCATGGGAAGGACTCACGTTGGAGAAGTTCGTGGAGGACTGTCTGCCGTGGGAGGGACCCCGCACTGGAGCTGGGAAGAGCGTGAGGAGTCCTCCCTGGGAGGAGGAAGGAGCTGCAGAGCCAAGGTGGGATGAACTGACCCCAAGCCCCATTCCCCGTCCCCCTGCGCCACTGGGGGGGTGGGTGGAGGAAGTTGGGAATGGAGTTGAGCCGGGAAGGAGGGGGGGGGGGGGGGGCAAGGTGTTTTAAGGTCTGGTTTTACTTCTCATTATCCTTGTTTTGGTTTGATTTGGTATTAAATTAAATTGATTTTGTATTTTCCCCAAATTAAGTGTGTCTTTTGGCCGTGACCATAAGTAGGGAGTGATCCCTCCCAGTCCTTGTCTCGACCCTCAAGCCTCACTTTATATTTTCTCCTCCTCTTCCCACTGGGGCCGGGGTGGGAGAAGTGTGCGAGTGGCTTCGTGGTGCTTTGTTGCTGGCTGGGCTTAAACCACGACACACATATTGTGCAGGATGATTATAATAACAAAAATCCAACTATTATTTTGCAAACCTTTATAACTACTACAGTGGAGTAGTTTTGACCTCATCAAATTCTGGAGGAGTAAGTGGACTCTCACGCATAAATGTACGCCTTGTAAACGTTTCCCTTTAATCTGTTGTTGTTGGACGAATTTTAGAGTTTTCTGTGCAAAGTCTCTTACTCCTTTTTAATTTTGTTTTTTTGTTTCTTTGGTGGTTTTTTTTTTTTTTACATTTAGAAGTACTTTCTCCCTCCTTGTGCATGTATTCCTCTTTAGAAGTTAACATTTTGTAATTACAGTAATGCCCTTTAGGGTGTACATTATGATCTACTAATGAGATGCCTGAGAGCTCTCCTAATGACATCTGAACAACAGTCACAGCACATCATTATTAGACCATTACACACATCCTTAACAATAATAAATAATTCTGCTTACTGTAATGATATTGTCCTTTAGTGCTTAGCAAGAGGTTCTTGGAGACTTCACAGTTCAAGTGCAAGGTGGGGAAGTGCAAAAAATCAGCAGTCCTTTTGCAGTGGGTTTCTCTGAATGTCTTGGATTATGAGGATGTGGAAGGACACGGTCTAGGGAGAATTATAGTGTTTTCTTATTGCAGCTGGATTGAAAATGTCATGAGAACTAGTCACCAGCATGTGCACGTACCCTCTGCTCTCTCTGTCTGCAGGGGCAGTCGTAAACATCACACACCTTCTGAGCAGGGATGTTGCTGAGAGAAACAGGATAACCGTGGGCAATGGCTGGCTCAGAATTGCTTAAAAAGTTACTGTGGTAGAGGATGAACCTGTCCCAGAGCAGATCCTGCGGTCTCGTGATAGAAACAAGAGTATCTCCAAGAAGGCAGCAGGGAAAACCTGTTTACACAAATACCCAAGAAAAAATTTAATGTTCTTGACTCCATCCATCACCAAGGATGGCACGCAGTAGCCTTTTTTGTACGAGCCATTTTTCCCACGTGTACTTCATGGTACAGGTAAGAAACCAGAGAGTAAGGCAGCAAAGTACCTTTACCCAGGGAGTCAGATTCATGGGATCCCTAGTGCGGAGCGATGGTGAAGTGCTCCTTCTGACAGTGGAAGCCAGTGAGTTGTTTGCAAAGGTGTTTCAGAGCACAACAGGATCAGTAAAATTTACATTAGTGCCAGAGGGCTTTAACATTTATTAAAGCTTCCAAATAATACATTTGCTATCTTAGATGTATTTGATAAATGTGCCATAAAAAAGTGAGCATTGATTACTTCCCAGAGGAATCCAGACAATTTTGCTTTCTCTAATAGGAGTAAGGTAGAGGACTGTAAAATGTCAAACAGCAGATTGCATAACATCATCAACTGAAGCAGGCATAAGGAGCAAACGTACCATTTATCTAACAAGCCTGTTTGGTTTGGTTAATTTAAATTACAGGATGTCTGGATTAAAGTTGTGATGAGATTTTTCCATATAGAAATGAGGATTGCGAGTTGGCTACGGTGAAAAGCCAAAGCTTTCTGGTCGCTCGGACCAGTGGACCAAGACTCTTCCTCATATGACCGCTGAAGTGAAGAGTGAGCTGAGCTAATCATCGCTGTACTAAAATTAACTCTTCCAGTTCATGATGACAAGTGGATGTGTCATAGATGTCTTCAGGTGCGTCAAATGGCCAGAAAGAATTTTTTTTTCTTGGTCCTGCAGATTGCTCATGAAGATTTGGCTTCAACATTGATAAAGCAGCACTCCCCAGACATTAATGGTCTGCCAGGTCTATTGCCTTCATTTAAAAACAGCAATCTCAGGTGCAAAAATTAAAACTAAAGCACAGTACAAGGTATAAACTGCTGTCTACAGCAGATGCATTGCAAAAGATATTACCAGCTTTAAAACAAGTCTTCCTCTTGTTTACCTGTTGATGTATTTGTTTTGGTTTTTCCCTTGTCTCTGGCCTCCGAACCGTGTGCATCAAACCAAGCATGATAGCTCTTAATTTCTTGTCCATCTCTTGCTTTTGCTGCTTCTGTACTTGAAGCTGTAATCCTTTGCTGACAACCACAGCTGATGCTACTGTGTTTGTAGATAGAAGGTTCCCGACAGATCTGTTGAGTCATATTTATTTTTATTGTTTGTGTTTTGGCAGCACTGGGAGGCTCTCACCCTGTGCCAGGAGCTCTCTGAATGCATGGTGAGAGCCCCGTCTCAGAGCCTCTAAATGGACTGGACAGACACGGGACAGGGAGAAGTCCAGATTAGTGCAAGGTGCTCCCCAACCCCATTAAAATCCCCCCCACAGTCCTGCAGCTCCCCCCCAAATACTCCTTTTGTTCATCACCGGGAAACCACGCCGATCAGAGCCTTTCTGCCATTGCTGGTGGTCCAAAGGGTTCACCCCATGGAAAGAACCCTCTCTCACCCAACCATCCTGACAGCGAAAGCACAAGGAGATACATAGAATAAAAATAATCTAGTTAATTCTTTCTGAAAGCAGGGTTCTCAGTTGTACAGCTCTGTGCAGGCTGAGTGAGGCGGTTGCTGAAGCGCCACTGCTGTCTGCAGCTCGAAGGAACAGCACACGGGAGCATCAGGCCTTTGGGATGGATGGTTTGACCCCAGACAGCACGGATCACGCGGATGGAGATGTCAGTCCTACACCGTAGGATTGCCTTTAATTACCTTTGATTTGTTGAAGCAATGAAACAGAAATCAAAGTCCGGATTTATGCAGAACAGCCCTGTTTTCAGGAGCTCTGTTTAACCGTTACTATCCAGGAGCACGGCTTTTCATAGATAGGTATTTTTTACCTTTGTTCTTGTTTCTTTGTCTTGTTTTTCACGTTGGAAAGTGTAATAATATGAAATATCCTTTATGGGCCAGACCGAGCACAGCAAAGCCAGGCTCCCGTGGGAGGAAAAGCAGTGGTGTCTTTCCCGAGGACACGGCGTAGATGACAGTGCCTCTCTGAGAAATCACTTGCATTCGGGAAGCAAAAAGCTACCCCAATATCCCCTGACAAGTTTTCTAAGCTGCTTTGTTTCGCGTCGCTTGGCTAGGTGCCTGCTCTCCAGCCCCTCGGTGGGGAGCAAGCAGGAGGAGAGCAGCAAAAGGAGCCTTTTGGGACTCCAGTTGCATCTGGCCCTGTGCGAGCCAAGCGGAGCACCTTGCTGCGCTCCCTCTGAAGTGCCACCGACGGATCCCCCCTCAAGACCTCAGGGAATTTGCTACTGGAGTCCTGCTGTCACCTCTCGGCATTTCACGTTCCCCAAGGCGGCTGGCAGCCACGCACAATTTGAGCCTCTAAGTCCGTGCTCTTCAAAGGCGTGTACGACACAGCCGCTTAATTATCCGCAGAAGTGCTGACTGTTCTGCTCCCCAGCTATGCCAGCCCTTGCCTTCCCGGCTCCGCTCCCCTGCCAAATCCAGCCCCTCAGACCCGGCGTGCGGCTCCTTCCCCGTGGGCACGTAGGTCCCTCCTGGGGGTGGCACCCCCAGCACCCCCCGGCATCTGCCCAGACACCTCACTTGACTTAGAAAATTAGAAGAATTCTTCTCTTCTTTTTCTTAACCTTTACAAAAGCCTCATTGGCTTCCCGGACTATTTCAATACAGCGTTTCTCAATAATTGAATCGATTCATTATGCTGTGAATTTGTTTTGGTTTGGGATCTTAAGTAATTAGACATTCTTAAGCTCGTTTTGTTGTCACTTAAAAACAGCTGCGTATGGCACGTTTGCCTCTCCTGCTCCCCGCCCCCCCGTCTGCAACTTAGGATGCAGCATCACTAATTTAGCTTAATAGTTTTTACAGAGAAAAACAATACAATCTGAAGACAAAGTATAATTTGGAGAGAGTACACAACAGGCACGTAGAGTTGGCTGTGTGACTGCGTGTGTTGTAAGATCGTGTCTCTGTGTGGGGTGATAGATTTATAGCAGAGTGGGCTGTGTTGTAAATAAATTAATCATTAGACATAGCCAGTTTTCTGTTTATGAATCATGCATAATTCACTCGTGATTTCTGTTACTATATTTGCACTCACTGAATAGTTTGGATGAGCAGTGTAGGGGTTACTTGTGAGTTGTTTGCCTTGACTGCGTGGTGTTCCTTTTTCGTTTGCTTTGATGTTCGTGGATTGTTTCTTCTCTCTGGTTTGACAAATATTTTTAATTTTTTAACAAGAAAATAACAGCTAATACTCAGTAGGCAGCGAACAATAAAAGCAGCAGTAGGAATAGCCTTGTTTGCTTATGGCGTCGCATAGAAAACATGCCCAGGCATTGCTGTTAGTTACATCTGCTTTATGCTAAATAGCGTTTGGGAAAACTGTCTGAGTGCATCTTTGGGAGAGATGTCCTGGTGGGTTGAGAGCAATTGTCCACTGTAATCTTCTCTAATTCCCTGGCTTGGGAATGGGCTCAGGCTCTCTGTGGGTAGTGGAGCATCACCCTGTGGTACCACGAAGGGTCTGATCCAGCTCAGGTGGTGGGCACTGAATTGTGGTGGAACCACCCGCTGCTGACTGGAAGCCGAAGGTTCTTGTGAACATGGCCACGGTTGTTTTGTTGCCCACCGTGGGATGGTAAAATTCCCAGAAAAGAGAGAAGAAACAGTCATTTAGAATGTGAGCTACCTTAGTGAGAGCTGCTGTATCCCACAGCTCATTGGAGAGGACAGGTAAGACGTGAGCTGAGCCCAACATCAGTGCAAACCTGGGAGGATGACGTATGGGATGTAGGACTTACAGTTTGATGTACCAGATAAATGCGTAACGAAATTCAGTAGATGGAAATTGAAGCTAAACAAATTAAAAATAAAATGTTTGCCCACTGAGACTAAGTAATCATTTGAAAAATTACTCTTATGTGCTTAAATCAGGGCTGGAAGCCTTCCTAGGAGGTATGCTATAGAGCAAACAAATTATGGAGCTGCTGCAGGGAAAATCTCGTTGAATTTGGTGCTCATGTAATGGAGGAGGTCAGAGCGTGCACACAATCCCTTCTGGCTTTAAAAATCTATAAATCTGTGGCACACCGCCTAGGTGGTGATAGGCACTTGATAAATTACATTTATCGCACGCTTTCCCACCTGCAGGCTTCCTCCTGCCTCCCTCCCCGGGGGCCGCTCCTAACAGCTCCCGCCTGTACCACTGCCGCTCCCTCCCGGGAAGGGTACAAATCCAGAACTTGCTTTTGGACTTGGTAAACCAAGCTGGAATTCTCTGGCTTCCCGAGAAAGGTTGCAAATCCATCCGTCTCTTTTCCTGTGCGTTTGAGGCTAAGGCATGTGATTCATTTAGGTTTCTGCCGTTTGGAAGGTAATTGTGTAAGGTAGGAATAGAGTTTTTGTTTACAGAACAGGGAATTTATATTCCGATGCTGTAAGTTTTTAATATATTTTAAAAGCTCATGGAGTAACAGACGGGTGCTTTTTCTTGTAATAAAATGAAATATTGAAATAAATATACACTGAGGCAAGTTTTAACTCTTCCAGGTTGTAAATGTCTATTGTTTAATAGTATCTTTTTCGTGGTATATATTCCATTCCATTTCTGTGATATATTAGGTGAGCTCCTAGTTGCTGCTAAATTATATATGGATATCTGATAAATGTACATCTTATTAACTAAAACATATCCCTAAGATAAGCAAGTTAGTTTGGGCTTTTATTGTTAATTGAATTTTTTCAGCAGCAGCAGCTGAAGGATTGCTAATGTTCATGAATTTGCATGATGATAAACATCTGCTCCTCTTAGCGGGAACTTTACTAGAGTTTCACTTAACTTGTAAATTCAGATCAGGAGTAAAATAGGTACTCAGCCTTTGAGGCGTTTAGTGGTGTGTAAAGGAGGTGGGCAGGTAGCACCGTGACGGGAGCACGGGGTGATTAGCCAGCTTTGCCTAAACGTCACGTCCGCGGCCGCAGTGACGGGAAAGCTCGCGGTCTGCAGCGCTCTTCGGAGGCAGCAGGACGCTCCTCGCGTTATTATCGGACACTATGGAAACGTGGCAGTGCCGTTACCTGCGGTGTAATTGCTGCAAAGCGCTGCCTGGTGTTTTATAAGAAGCTTTCTCTGAGTGATCAGAAGTCAAATGGTTGGTGTCGTGACTTCTTATAGATTAAGATTTGGGGTAATTTTTCTTCATCCTAAGTCGGTTTACTCACACCTAGTACTTGTAGCCTATAAAAATCAGAGTGGGGAAGGTTTAAGACTCACAGATGTCTCTAAATTGCAAGAAATCTCAGAATTTCACAAAGCTTTCTCGATATTCTCCTCTCCCTTACTGCAGCGAGCTGCTACGCTTGCTCAGAGGAGTCTGTTCAGGCAACTTGTTGAGAAAAGCAGTTTTTTCCTTCTTTCCAACCACAAAGGAAAAGTAGGAGGAAAGTCCATCCAACCTCTCCATCCATGTGCAAAAAAAAGGAGCAGTTAAAGGAAGAGGAAGATAGAAAGAGAGAGAGAGGAAATTTGCATGGAGGAATGGGGATTTATAATGAGACCCCTGAAGAACTGAAGTCATCTTTAATTTTTCTGTCCCTATGTAGACCTGCTCTGTCAAGTCAAGCAGGCCACAAAGCCACAGATTATTGGTGTAAAGAGTTCACATAATCATCTCACTCTGATTCAGCGGTCTGATGTTTTGGGACCACATTTTTGCAGTTTACGCATGCCAACACTTTCATTTTGTATGCATGAAAATGGGCTGTTGCTGATAGGCAATTTAGCCATAAACAGCACAGGAATTAAGAAGCCACGCTCATAAATAAATTTGTATCCCGTAACGTTTTAGTTTAGTCCTTTTCTGATGCTTCTAACAATACCAGGTAAAGTCTGAGTACGGCATATGAAAGGATGGGCTGTTTGAAAAGAACACCTTTCTCAGATCCCTTTAATTTTGTCTAGAAATGTTATTTTTGGGTAACCACATCTTTTTTGCCCCATGGATACAGATGAGAAAACAAAGCTTAGTGCTCCCCTCTCCTGCACTGAATTTCTTCCTGGAGCTAGAAAACGGCCATAAGAAGAGCCAAAAATAGCCAGCACAGTCTAAGAGGAACTGTCAAATAAAATGACGCTCCCAGTGCCTCCTGCCTAAGAAACGACGCTCTTCAGCCTGCTCCAAACTGCTCTTTGTCACCACATTTGGTGATGGTGAAGGGTTGCCTTGAAAATTAGTGCCACTGGAGTTCACCGTTGGGGGTGGTTTATTTGTACTGGGTTGTGACTGTTGTACTCCCCTGTGGCAGCAGTGAGCGGCAGCGCGGTCCCGCTGGTGCGGGCAGATTCCTGGCAGGTGATGGTGTGGGATACAGGGAGCCAGGCAGGGCTGGCAGCTCTGTGTAGGATGCCCAGTTCTCATGGGCAGTGATAACTTGCCTGCTGTGATAGCACACCGAGTCTAATCCTGGGTCGGGATTGTTGGGATTAGCGGCACGACGAGATTTTCAAGGGCCGGAGCCCGGACCTGAGAGCATGCGGGTGGCCGTGCCCAGGCATGCGGAGATGCTGCCCAGGGGAACCTCCTCCAGAGTTCTTTGGGGGGCCACAAGAAATTTGAATCTCCATATATACCTTCTCGTGCAGATAATCACATACTCTTACACTCAGCCTGGATGCTAATGACAGCACAGGTTTTGTCAGGGATTTTACGAAGAGCTGCGGGTGCCACCTGCCATTCGTGCAGCCCCCGTCGTGCTGAAAAATAGCTCAGGAACCAGTGGGGCTCAAATCCTGTAAAGGCTCCGGTACATGCTTAGGTTCACACCTACTGTCAGGTTAGCTGTACACCAAGGACTTGGAGATTGGTGCTCTATAGGTGTTGCCGGATCATTTTTGATATATAAAGAAGTACTGACATTTCTAGTAATCATTGCATTGTAAGGCCCCTTGCACAATATTTTACGGGGCGATTAGTTTACCCATCAAAGCAAGCTCTGCACTTCCTCGCTTTATTTTTATTTTATGTTAACTGGGTTTCTTTGAAGGACACTTAATCCCCAGACTTGCTGTTTCTCTGTTATCTGCTTTGACTCAGAAGTGGGTTGAAGATTGCTCAGGGATCCCACTGTAAAAACCTGCTACAATTCACAGAAACCAGGAGTAAAATTCTTAAAGAGGGCAATTATTGAGGGAACTGGATTAATGATCTGTCATCACAATTTAGCCACATTCACCACTGACCTTTCACAGAGAGGATGCTGTTGATAAATGTAGTTCATTACTGAGTTCTGACATGAAAACAGAATGGCACTCTGTGTTTCTTGGCAGGCTGATCAATATTTTATCTGCCAAAGCATGCAGAAGTGCTAAACAGGATGAATTACGTAGCCACTGCAAAACAGAGCAAGAAACAGCATTGCTCCAAGTGAGCAGAGCATGCAAACGTGACAGTTACTGGCCACACTTTAGCAATCAGACCTTAATAAGCTGGATTTTTCTTTTACTTTTCTTCTGTCTTATTGTTTTTCTTTGCCTGTCTCTCTTTCTCTCCCCTTCTTTTTTTTTTTTTTTTTTTTTAATTCAAACAGTGACAGACTTCATTGGTTTTTGAAAGTGCTGTAAACAGATAAAAAGGACTTGTTTCTCCAGAGATCTTCCCCAGTGTGGAGGGGGGGGAATCATGGGCTTCCCTGGCCAGGGGTGGTGCAGCGTGGTTCCTTGCTTTCGGCTCCATCCTATATCACACGACCGTGGCTGCTGCAGGAGTAAGGCTTGGGGTTGGAAAGCCACTGCAGACTGCTGCCGGAGGGTGTATTTAATGGTCCATTTCTATTTAAAAAAAAAAAAAAAAAAAAAAAAATTTGCCAGAAATCCCTGTCTGTTGAGCGTGGCAAGTATATTGAAGTTTTATCCAAAGAGCACAGGAGGGAGCTGCACCTTACGTGAGGTTTGTTTGAAAGTCACCAACATTTTCTTTTTAGGGCTACAAAGTCAGATGTAGAGCTCACAGAAGAGACACAGGCTGACCTCCAGCAGTGGGATGCGAACAAAGGCATCTCTGCCCAGAGCATCCTACCACAGGACAAAAACCATGCAGCTTTTCCTGCGGAGGCCTTGTGTTTTTGTACAAAGCGTTGCCAGCAAATGAGGTTTCTGTTCAGAAAGTCGAGTGGCCATCAGTGGAAGTGATACGAAGTCTTTTGAAATGGTGAAGGTAGCCTTTTTATTTACTTATTTATTTTTAAATTCCTAAGCTGGAATCCAAAGATAGTGGTATTATGTTATTAAATTTCATGTGAAAAAAAAAACAAACCAAACACCCCGTGTTAGATGATCAGCATTTTAGTTTTGATGTCAGATGCCTCCAGTATGCCCTTAGCTCTCCTCTTCTGGAGTCAGCAGAATAAATCATACTGGGATCATGGTTAAAGGTAGAAAAGGAACATGTGTGACTTTTTTCTAACCAGCTCTCATATAAAGTAGTAAAGTGATCAAGTAGAGAATTAGTTTAGGGCATGGAGGACAGAATAGCAGTTTTAGCTCATCTCGAATTTGTGTCTTCGTCTCTCTGTGTCTTGGTTCCCCCAGCCATGTGGTGGGGATGGTGCCCTGAGCACACCAGTAGGCAGTACAGACAGGGCATCAGCTGGCGGGAGTATGCCATTAAAACACCCATGGTGGCATTTCTGCCGTTCAGAAACGGGGAAGGGAAGACGTCCTTCGAAACCCATGTCTGAAGGGGGGTGGTGGTCACCTCCCGGCGTGCCGGCTGGGAGACCCACCTCCAGGCACGCCATCTCTGGAAATACAACACTCGTCTGAGCTGGTCACAATTACGAACAGAATCCAAGTCTCCCGGGAGGCCCTAACAAGGAAGCCAAGCTGGGAGACCTCCCGTAACAAGACCTACCGCTGAGAGCGGTCTGAGATGAGGTAAACTGCTAATGAGGAGCTCGTGTTGCGAACGAAACCCCTGGGGGCACTTAGCAAAGCAGAGCCAAGAATGGGGATAAGTGAGGGGGCACGCAGGTGGCTTTTCTGGGGTTATTTTTGTTTAACAGCTATGGTTCTAACCTGGGGAGAACAGCAAACATGCAAGAGGTGGCAGTGCTGCCGGAAACCTAGAGAACCGTCCTTAGCATTGGGCTTGCCAACTGGTTCGAGTTGCCTGAATGTGTCTCCCCCCTTCCTCGGTGGAGGAGCAGGCGGTGTCTTTTATAGGGTGCCTCCAGCACCCATGTCTGGTGGCTGCAGTGCCTTAAGGTTGGGTTGGAAATAGAATTAGGTCCAGGTTACGCGGCAAAACATCAGCTCAAATATCCCAAGCATGGATGATTTTGGAACTAACACTTTGGCCAGACTTACTATAAAATCAGAGTTTCAGGTCAGAGTATTTTCTCTGACCTAAGTGGTTTTCCCCATTTTTCCACTACAGGGAGATTAAATGTATAAATTATACCTATATATTTATATGCATATATATATATATTACAGTTTTAGTGCCTTTTCCTGTCAATATTTTAGTTCAGCCAAAGAAGCACAAACTATTAATCTCACACCCCTGGGACAGAACTTTATTGCTTTTACTCATCGCTTTGCGCGTCGCGTGTTGCTGGGCAGTTGTACTCTGCCGTGCTCTGAAGGGACGGCTTGTGCTTCACTGCAACCCTCAGGTGTCTCGGATGTCGGGGGAAAATGTCCAAAGGTGCGAGACCCACCGAGTCTGTCACGCTCACACTGTGTAGAGATGCCGAGGGATCTGTATCCAGCAGAGCTGAGGAGTATAGTTTTCTCCAGAGGGAGGTGAAGGTAATGAGATTTTAGAGCAGTTTTGACAGGGGCTGAGAGCACCTTCTGACCTTCCCACTGTGGCGTGCGTTAACAACATGTGAAACTGAACTTATTTTTTAAATAGGAGGTATAATTGTCTTATTGCTGGTTTTCTTTGCTGTGTATGCAGTGGAATGGCATTATCCTGCCACGCAGGATGGGGCTTTGCTGGGTGGATGGTCCCTGACCCTGGACAGTAGTGTGGTGGGGGAAGAAGTATTGTGAGTTTATAGCAGGATTTGGGAATTGCTGCCGGAGGCCGTCACCAGCTCTGTCTTCTGTGCTTTCCTTTATGTCGCTCTTCGTGCCCATCATGTTTGCTCGGAGGCTGCAGCATGGCTGTGACCCTCTGAAAGTCCCAAATTGGGCACACGTACCTTGGGCTGTCTTGCAGCCCAGATGAGCGTGTACTTTTTTAAGAAAAGCAGTTTTGTGGTGGCTTTGTTTTCAGAGCATGGAAAAATCGGGGAGCGTTGTAATGCAGTGAAAGCAGATTGCCGTCTCCTGGCTCACACCATGCAACACAGTTGAGAGCCTGGCTGTGCCACCAGTGGGTGACCTGGTCAGGTCCCACACATGCGGGAAGAGAGATGCAATGTTTGGATTCAAACAGCTGCTCCTTGCACATATTGCTTATATTTTGCCATTGCATTGACACACAATTCGTATTGGAAATTCTGTTTAAACCTGCAGCTGTGCTCAGTTTTGGCTGAGGCTCCAGTGTTCAAAGAACTCTGGCACCCGGTTAATTCTTCAGGCAGGTGCCTGGTATCAGACTGGTGCCGGGGATAGCTGTCAGCCAGAGAAGTTGTCAACATAAGCTTAATAAAGTGAGAAGGGCTGTTAGAGGAGATGAGGGGGCATCAGAAGCACTTGGGTCCTTTTCCAATTCTTCCTTTTGTGGTCAGAAAGAGGGTTAAGGTGGAGGTGAGTTAGAAGGCCAGCGAGGGAGGAAGGCTGGGAAAGCACTGCCCCAGGCAACGGTTAGGGAGTATCTGGGAAAGAAGTCCCAACTGCGGAAGGTGAAAGGTCTGGAGAGCGTGAAGGAAGAGCTGCTTTGGTGTACACTACTGGTAAAAGTTGGCAGGAGTGACACCGTGTGTCTTGCCTGTCGCCATGCTTGTGCTCACGAATGGAAACCGCAAAGCAGAAACAGAGGTGGAAGCAAATTAAATAAATTTCCCTGTCTTCGTTAGCCTTGGATACATTTCTGGGATTAAGATTTGACTGAAAAGAAAACTTCAGCTCAGGAAAAACTATTATTGCAGTAGGTAAAATGGTATTTACAACAGGATTGCAAAAATGGTTGATTACACTGGGTATGGCAATCAAATTTTCTCTTAAATAAGCACGTGATTGGAAGAAAGAAATTCCTTCATACTGCCTTCACAATAGCCATCAAATTACATGGTTGCGGTGGGGTGGGGGGAACAGAAATAAAAACCAAGGCTAATAGTAGCTGAGTAGTCTTGGTTTTTCTATAAGATGAGACTGATCCCATGTGGGACCAAGAGTTCTTTGGAGGTTGTTTAGAGAAGGAAAAATTTAGCAGCTGCTTAATATCCCTGAGCAGTGAGAAGCTCTCAAAACTAGAAGGGGCTGAGTTCAGGGTGGAAAATAAGCTTTGTCTTGCAGTTATTGCTCATGTAGCAGTAGGGCACTGACCTGACTGGGGAATGCATGGCCCGCCTCTGTGTCCTCTCTCACCTTCTCAAGTCATGGTGCTTTTGAAGTTGTGAGCACAAAATATGAAGGGTGAAAAAAATTCTTGACAGTAGATGAGTTTGCTCTCAGAGAAATGCCTCCCACCTGGAATTTTAATTGGGTTTCGGTTGGAGCAGGACCAGAGGACCAAAAATGGTGCAGCTCAGCAAGAAAAGGACAGGAACACTAGTTGTCAGCATGCCAGAGTCTTCCGTTACTTTTCAAAGGAATAATGTTTGGAGTCTTTGAGGAGCTGATCTACAAGGGTATTGTCCCTTAAACTGAAGTGAGACCAGGTTCCCTTAGATTTAATCCAACAGGATCAGTGATGGGACTTAAAAAGTCATTTTAAAACCACCAGTCTAGAGAATAAGGGCATCTACATTACAGAGAAAACACATTACAGAGAAAAGGGCATCTAAGAGGAACAGCTGAATGTGTCGGTACTGTTGGTGGGTGACGGTTGATGCCCCCACAGTTGGGGACAGCTGGAGCACGAGGATGCTCCAGGGTCCGCTCCAAGGCAGAGCCAGCCAGGCTCCTGCAAGGCACCAGCCTCTGGGCTCTACCCTAAAGCAGACAGATTTGCACAAAAAAAGGCAGTTGCTATTCTTCATTCTGCCAAGCTCTGCCAGACAGCAGTTGAGCAGAAAAGGGCTGTAACATCTTATACCACTTTGGGCATGTGGATGTGTTTCTCCTCTAAGAGGATGCCCTTAAATCAGAGCAAGGCATTCCCCAGAGAAGAAGCACGGAAGAGCTGGCTGCTGCAAGCACAGCAGGAGCTTTTGAGGGTCATGAAGGTTCGGTCTGATCCCTCCAGCCAAGCCAGTGTCACTTCAGAGCAAGTGGCTTGAGGGCTTTTCTGTGATAATAACCTTTTTCCCTGGTCAAGTGCGGAGGAAAGCATTTATGTCAGTCTGCAGCGGGGTGATGTGCAGAGGCACCAGCGACACCCCAGCCGCAGGGGCTCCCCCCAGCCCCGTGCTCCTCGCTGTCCTCCCTCTGGCCATCTTACCACCTTGGGCTGCCTTTAAGGATTCCTTAAGATCAGCCCTATGTTTGGCCCAGGGTGATGCTCAGGGGTGCCATTTGTTTATATTTGTGGCACTTGCTAAGGATCAGCTTCCCCAGGTTTATTTTTTTACTTCATAATCACAGGATAGGTGAATTTATTTTATCTTTAAAAAAAGGTAGAGCCAGTTTAATATGGGTGAGGATTACGAAGCTGAGTGTGGAAGTCTGTAACTGAAGCCCTATAATCTGGAAGGTAACGTGCTGGAGAGCATCCTTGACAGCAGGCTTTAGAAAAACTGCCAGCTATTACAAAAGGTAATGACTGCAGGAGCTCCTCAAGTGCGGAGCTGAGTGGTGCTGTATATGCCGACAGCCTGTCTTCGACTGTGCCTTATTTTTCCCTTTAGGAGCTCAGTCCTTTACAAACAACAAGGCAAATATCTGTGGTCCAGTAATGCGGTCTTATCTTTTAGGTGACACCTGTACAATGGCAGACTACAGCCGGCTCAAAAGCGTCCTGCTGGACCTGCAGGCTCATCGGCAGAGCCCGCCGAGCAGCCCCGCCGAGGACAGAGTATCCCAGAAGCGCTTCTTAGTTGAAAATATGTTTAAGCACTTGGATATAAACAGCGATGGGCATCTCAGCAGTTCTGAACTGGCTCAGGTGGGTTTATTGTTCAATGAAAATGGAATTATGAAGTGGATTTCATTTTTCATTCAAAGTGTGAATTGAATGTAACACAGCAGCACTCTAGTGAGAACAGTCGTTTGTAACTGTCCGGCTGGCAGCAGGTAAAGGAGGAAAATCTGCGGCGTGCAAGTCTCTCTGCATCTCTGGGGAGATGGTGTTGTCTCAAACGTTTGAAGCTCCTCTACAAACAAAAACCATGGCAGCTTTGCAGCCTCATCCATGCTCCTGAAAATAGATACTAATCCTTGCTGCTAACCAGCATCTTCTGAAGTATTTCCAGCTAGCTGGCTTGGGAAGAATTAATTTGGATTTTTTAGGTGCATGTAGGTTAGGCAGAAATCTCTTAACTCTTCCTCCCTGCCTTCTGGACTGTGGATTAGCATATAGTAACATGACAGCAAAGTTGAAATATTTTTTAACAGGTTTATTTTCCCCAAATCCCTAGGCATATGCTGAAATGTTGATTAGCAGAACTTAATGACGACAGAAAAGGTGAGACCTTGAAAAAAGCTGTTATTTCTAATTACGGGCATGCTGCGCTGTTGGAATTCATCTAATTGGTAAAGTGAACTGAGCACGCGGCCCAGGCACTCGAGCTGATTACTCCGTGTCCTGAACTTGCTCTTTATACACGCAGACCTGGGAAAACAGGCCTGTAAATATGAGAAAACGCATTATGCCAGGTTTGGGAAGATGTTGTGTTTTCCATTTCATGGTATCATCCGTGAGAAGAATTAGAAGCAAATGCCTTTTAAGAGCCTTTTGGAAGCCGATACCTGCCTGGGACCTGTTCCAGTTTCCCAAGCTGGCCCTTCAGCCTTTGCTCTGCAGGAGCCTCTCATCTGCGCTCGCGCTTCCCAGCGAACGTGAAGCGCGCTGCAGTTCCAGCGTGTAAATGCAAGCTGCGAGCAAGCAGGACAGACGCAAGCGTGCTCCTCCCCGAGCTCGCTGCTGGGTAGGACAGTTCGCATTGAATTTTAATCCTCGGGCTGTTGACATGCATGATGCACGATCCTTTCTGCACAATGCAAAGTGTCAGCGTAAATTCCCTCAGATCGCAGAGCTATGAATATATACAATGCTTCATCTAAATGCGATGATTTTTTTATAAAGGCATGGTAAGTATAAGAAAACACTTTTATCTGCATTCAAAGCCGGCTTTTGCATAGTGACATCTAAGTGTCTGTTCTACTCTCCAATTTTTTTTTTTTCCCCCTCTTTTTACATGAAACTTATTCTGTCAGGACATTAAAACTCAACTTGCATGGAAATAAAGGTTTGGCAGCCTGCAAGCCATTACCATTAGGAAGAAACAACGACCTGCATTTTAAAGGAGCAGGATTCAGTGCTTTAAGGTCTGCCACGGTTACTGTGGGCTTCGTTTTCAGATGCGCTTGGAGCCTAGGTATCTCTCGCAGGAGCAAGCATAGATCTTGGCTACTATTATTATTTTAATTCTTCTCACTGTTACCAAAATCGGTAAACATGCTTGTACCTCTGGAGCCCGCTACGATTTGATGGACCGGAATAAGTTGAGCCCTCTCACCCAAACATCCTCCACAAAGGCTTGCCACCAGCATTGCTGAGGTGACAGCATGATCGCCTCTCAAAAGACAAAATAATGCCTGTTAATGCAGAATATAGGTAAGCCATGAATCTTTTAATCCTGAGCGGAGTGGCACTGATCTTGGGCCCTTTGGTGGGAGCGTGGCTGAAGTGCTGACGGGGCAGAGGACACGACTGCAGGGCAGCTCTGGCGCTCTCGGAGCAGCGGTATTTACAGTTTACATGTAGCATGTCAATTCTTTATTTTACCTGTTAGCTCTAACAACAAGATGATTTTCCTGTGCTCTTACATGACCGGTTTATTCACCGGTTTTCAAGGGATTTTTTTTTTAGGTAACGAGCAATTTTTAGTTTTCCGTGTTATAGTCTTAACAGAACTGTTCTTGCCTTGTTAGGTAGATTTTTGATTGATTTGTGTTGGCTCTTTAATTTAAAGCTCTCTGCAACTTTAAAATTCCTCCAAAGATGAAAATTTCATTGCTCATGGGTAGAGGCAGCTGAAATGTATGTGGTGCAGTGGGATCTCCTTCTCTCCGGCTGCTGGTTGAGCTGCTGCTGTGCATTTTCTTTGTTTTATTTAGAAGAAAAATAGTCTCTCGAGCACTATAACCTTGTCTGCAAGGAAAAACTCGAGGCAGGTAACGTGCACTGCTGCAGAAAAAAGTCATTATTAAGATCTGAAGGGGGATCTTTAAGAGGCTCATTGCAGAGGGATTTATCCCGAAGGAGAAACTGGAAGCAGACAGGACAGTCCTGCGTCGGGGCAGCACCCAGCACTGGGAGTTGGCGAGGATCTTTGCCCACTTGTTTCTTCTCCGTGACAGAATTCCTTCGAGCAAAAAAGTGGCAGCAGATGGTCCGTCCCCCTCTATTCAGAGCTGCTTTGCCTCCTGGCAGACCCTATGGAATAGTTTCTGTCCGGACCCAGCAGTATAAAATGATACTGTAGTTTTGCAGCCGTGGGTAGCAGGGCTATTAACAACAGTGGTAATTGGAATGTTATTTCCATTTAAAACTTTAATGTATTTTAAAGTCAGATTCATAAATCTACTGAATTTGTTGCAGATGAAGTGTTTTGTGTTGTTGGGGTTTTTTTTCCCCTGCCATTAAATCAAAAGGACTAGTAAAAACTTGTCAGTCTTATGAAAAGTTAATCAATTTTCAATACAAAGGTAGACAAAGGGAAATTTCCATCTTTAGAAGATTGATCTTGGAAGTTATGGTTGATCTCACTTTTATTGAACATTTTTACTTGCTAGGTGAAGGGTCATTTTTTTAGCATTATTACTTTAAATTGCTTCAATATAACAGGCCAAGACTAGAATAGTAAATAAAAGAGTCCCTGGACTACAGCAAAAAGCCTTCCTGCTCGAAAGATGCAACATTTCAGCAGTTTTCTTCATGTTCTACAATAAATTCAGAAAACCCAACATTTTCATTATGCTTAGGTCTGATTTTGCCTATTTGCTAACTTGGATGTACGACTTCTAGAGCTTTCTTCATTTTTAATGTAGAATGTGTGAGATGTTTAGAATACATAAGGAACAAACTGTCAGGGGCTGGAAAAACACATTAGTGTTGAATACACCGTCCACTCTCGCCTATTCTAGTTCTAAAAGCAAGGAATACAATTTTGTCCTTACCTAGAGAGGAAAAACAAACTTTCCTTTTTTCCCTGTTGCATATTTATTTTTCAAAACATTTGCAAACTGAAACTACGTTTCTGTGCTGCTGCTGAAGGAAGAGGCTCCTCACTCTCACCAGTCCATGGCCCTTGAAGTGCTGCAGGAATGCAAGTATCAGTTGTATCTTGATACAAAGCAAATACGTTAACGATAGAGATGATACATATAGATGTATCTCCCCAAAGGTCATTTAATGGAAAATCTACTGCGTGAGCCAGGACGGCGGTCTGTAGCTTTACGTTATATTTAAGATGACCTATTCTCTTTGCTACAGCTAATGAAGAAGGAGGACCTGGAAGATGATTTATTGGATTGTACACTAGAAGACCTTCTCCGATTTGATGATTACAACAACGACGGCCTCCTAACCCTGCAGGAGCTCTATACGGCCTTCCGTGAGTCCCGATGCTTTTGTCTGTCCTGGGTGTTGAAAGCATGAAAATATCTGTCATGGCAATGTCATCTTCCCAGACATGGTCAGCAAAGATAATCTCTTTTTGTATTTAATGCCATGAAACTACTATGGAAGGCTTGTTTCTAAAGGTTACTGTGCTCCAAAGAACAAGTATGAACTAGGAGGTTGGTAAAAGCGGGGGGGGCTTATTGTTTTCTTGTGTATTTTGTTGTGCTTCTTGTCGACGGCAATGGAGAGATGTTGGTGAACTGGCCAGGTCTGTAGACCCGAGTATGTGGTTTCTGAGTAACCCTGAGGGTTGAAACCTGTCTAAATGTCTGGTGGTAATGAGTTAGTTTGCTGTGGGGAAGACGTTTTACTGAATATTCTGCTTGGGAATTATGTTTTCCGCATTTTGTTTCCATGTTAGTAGGTGGATTATGGTGTTCAATCTCAATACATATCTCAGCACCATTTGCAAGGATCCCTAGATCACTGAGCTACTTAAACAGTGTGAAAAAAATAAGTACTTGTGCTATCCCAATTATCTTCATAACTTTATGTTCATGCTTTAAGTTAAGCATTCACTGAAGTCCTTCCCTGGAAGAGGCCCACATTGTCTCATTCACCTGGATGATGGAAAATTTTACTGATGCCTGTCCCTTTGGGATACTAAAAAAGACAGACAGAAAATGTGGGGATTTATTCAATAATCAGGATAGTGAGCTACAGAGTACTTGTATGTGGTTAGTACTCTTCAAACAGAAGCAGGATTCAACCATTGGACTGTTGAGTGCAGGCAAAAGGCCGATAACAAGCCAGTTACCTCTTGAGATGGATTCTCAAATCTTCGCAAAAGGCATTTTATAGACAAAGTAATTTCAGTAGCTCTTGATTTCATTTTCTAAACCAGGGCACCCTGCTCCTGTGCCTGCTCGGTGGGAAAAGCTTGGTGTGCGCAAAAGTCACCGTGTGCCCTGCACTAGCCCATTCCTTGTTGATGCTCTTTGGCAAGCTATGATGCCAATGCAGAACCTCTATTTTTGCCAAATATCCTGTTTTCTAAAGAGATTGGTTTCTGTTTTCTTGACTTCCAGCTTTTCATTAAAAGAAACAACTTTGGATAATAATGTTTAAAGTGCTTTAAAATTAGCCCCAGTCGTCACCTTGGACCTGTTTGAACCGCATATGCATTTAATTCAACACAGCACGCTCAAACCAGCAGATATACAGTAAAACATAAAACCTCATACATTAAGAAGGCCATAAAGTGAATTAACCCAGCTATAAAGGCTTGACACGCAGTTATTTGGGAGCATATTTGGATCAATGGGTTCTCAAAGTCACAGCAGCTCGAAGCTAAATTCCAAGAGTCATTTGTATGAGGTTTTGGTTCAGTGAATTTTAAGTAGGCAATGAAAATAAGACAAGTACAAAATATTACCCAATGAATAGAGATAGTAATCGATAAACGGCAAAAATATTGTAACAAAACCCAAGGCGTAACGATGAGTGTCTATCAATAGGATTTTGTATATGAGGAGAATTGTTCTCGTGAAGCTGAAAATCAGACTGGCGTCTCCATTTTCAATTTTCCCAGAATCTCTGCTTTTATCAAGAGTGGTTAATGGCTCATCAGCTTTTAATTTAAAAACAAAGTTCACTGCTTGCAACTTTTGAAATTTTGGGGACTCTCTAAGCGAATGGTAGTGCTTGGTGAAAGCATAACTTTTTCCTTTACTTTATTCCATGATGTAGGAAAAAATCTCAAAAATACTTCAAACACTTGTCTTAAGTGTGCACACTTTGGTTTGCAGTCCTTAAGTGTTTATGAAATTTCTGCTTTGTTGTGAGCCAGAATTTGGCTGGCAATGGTAGTTTAAAGGTACAACATCCTGCACATTTTTTGTATTTTTGGCCCATTCGAGTGATCCTTTTGTTGCTTGAAATTCACCCAAGCCACTCATTTTTGCATGCTGGCAGCAGGCTGCAGGGATGGCTGCTCAGCAAGCTGAGGAGCATAATTACCAAAATTCAGTGACATCAGAAAGTCTCAATCTAATTTATCCTTTCAAAAACTCCATTACGTCTGTTTTGGCGCACCGTGCTCTGGTATAGTGTTGCAGTGTTGGAAAGGCTTGAAGATGACCTTGATAATGTGAAGAGCTTTCCAATTTGTCCTTCTTGTGCTGCTTTAGAAGTTGCATTTCATTTTAAAGAGTCTCACAGCCTTTCTGTAACTTACAGAGCCACAAAGTGGTCTTTTTCTCTCACTCTGTGTTTGTCTCTTGCTTTCTCTTGACCCATCATCTCTCTCCAAGACCCACGGAGATTCAAAGGGCGTTTTTGATCCCCATCCATGTTGATCAGCTGTAAATGAATGAAAAGCGCAGGGATGAGAAAAATCCAATCTCTTACCTTTTCTGAAACATAGTTTCACCTTTACAAGCACTACATCTGATACGTGCTATTTTTAACAGTAATTTCTAATCATGCTAATCACTTGCATACACATCTTAATGCACGGGTTTGGATTATGGACAGGAATGGCAGCCCTACTACTAACCCTATCGTCTTCTGATTTTCCGACAGTTCTTTTGTTCTTGAATCCCAAGCATACAACTTTTAGGACTTTGTTTGCATGTCTGAGGATGACTAGAAATAGCTGTTAATACAGGATTAAAGTATTGCTTTTCAAATCGCCTTAATCATACATAAGCGATGTATGAGACAGATGAAATGGTCTCCTGGCAGCTCTGGCAAGAACAACTTGTAGGTGTCTTCTAATTTCCCATTAATAAATTTTACTAGATAAGCAGGCTTAGGACCATAATTGAAAAAAAAATTAACATGATGATCTCAAGATTTTCACATTCCAAAAATAGAGTACTAGCAAGTATATTTGTTTGTTGTCTTTTCTTTATATTCTCACAAAGATCCAATAAATGAGTAATAAATGAAAGGCTTAGTTGTCACAAGACCTAAAGCAGAGCATGCATCTAATGAATCAGCATGGACATAGTCTGGCGAATTGTGAGCACATCACCTAGCTGAGCCATGCTTTAAATATGCTCAGATGAGTGAATTTTGGATATAACTTCTGGAACCGTATCTGACTGGAGGTCGTTGGAATTAGGCGTGTCACTTTTGGCATTCCTGTTGTCTTCCCTAATGGGAAAGTAGCAGGTTGGCAGATGTGAAAGCCTAGCTGAAGAAAAAAAATCAGTGTAATCTTCTAGATCTATATCATCATCAGTGTGGACGGGTCAATTTGTAATACAAATATGTCGAAGAGAGGGAAAACATGCATTCCATCAAAATGGCTTTATCTTGTCCACAGTGTTTAGCTAACAAGAAGTTATTAACCCTATGATAAAATCCCCTTAAATTCTAGCTCATTACCAATTAGAGCAGTCTCCTAACCAACATTGGCTTCTCACAGCTTACCTTTGCATTTAATTACATTTTCGAAAGCACAGAAAAGGCCTTTTGCAAGCACCTTTGCTACCCCCCAGCAGCTCTTCCCAGTAGGGCACACTGGGTTTGGAAAGCTTTTTCACTGAGGTTGCATAAAAGACCCGGAGTATTTCAGCAGGTCAGGTTAGAAATTATACCCCGAGATAATTTCCCCATCCCGAGGCCATCGTGGCTTACCGAGGTCGCCGTGCGTGCCCTGTGCTTCCCAGTGTGGCCCTTGAAGGCTGCTGTGTCACGCGGTTTCTAGTGGCTCTGCAGTGACGTTTTGAGATCCTTGATGTCATATCTCGACCGAAAAAGCCCACAAAGGCAATTTGAAAGAAAAATAGTGAATTTTTATTTTTCAGTCCAGTCGTTGTTTCCCAAGCATCTATGCATGTACGTTACATGTAGATAGAAAATTGCTGTTTCTCTAAGATGAGGGATATGTTATCGTCTATGGACACGTTATTACCTAAAGAACACAAATATTGTTTAGAAGGAGCATATTTCATGCAGGAATGAATGCAGAAGAGGCTACAGGATCAATGTGCTCTTCTCTTAAACTTCCTCTTACAATGCTGTTACAGTCTTTAAAAGGCGTTTGCTTTCTTCCCTGATTCTGTTTTGGTTCAGATTTTCCTTTTTTACCTGTCCTTAAAAGTTGTCGAAAAAGCACAATGGAGAAATACAAAACTGGGATATATGTGCTTTCAGCAGGAGCTCAGGGAAATGCTAGATAACAGCTGGGGAGGGCGGATGGTACCAGCCCACGGCGTGGACTCGGGTCCTGGGGCTTTCCCAGCGCTGCAACTGGGGACTGGGCAACCAGAGAGAAGGGCGAATTTGAATGAACTGGGTGAAGAAATGTATTGGGAGCCTGGGCTGGGCATGAGTGTTGGATAAATCACTGCCAGTGCAGAGAAGCAGCAGAGAATGGCGTTGGGCTGGCTCCAGATTTACTGGAGTGATCCTGAAATCTCCAGGAGCTTTATTCCTCGCCAGGCAACGCAACCGCGTGGTGCAGAGGAGTGAACCATCCATCCCTGACCCCTCCAGGCATCCTCCAGAGGCTCCTTAGAAGTGCGGAGTATATCTTGGTTTTTGAGGTGTGCATATTTCTGATTCGCTGGAAGCTACTTTAGGGCAGAGCTTTGTAATTACTCCAAAAGCATGGAGACTGATGCTTGCCTGGAAAAAGCTAAGCTCTACCTTGCAGAAGAGGGAACAAAACCTAAAAAGAGGCTGTTGGGTCAAGCGGGAGAGGGTGTTGTTGAGTGAGGAAGGAAGCTTTCAGAAATTTATCTGTTCTTGATAGACATCTCACTTTAAGGAAGGTGATAAATAAATTCTGTGTGAGGAAATTGAATACCCGTATTTGGAAAAATACTTCCATAATATATGTATTCCACGTACACCTAGCGAGCCAGCTGTTCCAGCAGAAATTGCATCTGTAAATTCCATGTTCAGATGAAGTGTTTACTCACATCTTTACAAAGCTGTTCTCCTCGATGGCATGGCACGTAGGGTTGGGTGTTTGTTAGTGCTACCTTCCAGCTAGATTGGTCAAGCCCAGTTAATTATATTGGACAACTATATTGTGAGATAAAATGTTTTGCTTGAGGTGTTCTCTTAAGCAGTGTTGTAGCAACAGTTATCTGCAGGATCAAATCATAGTCCTAAAATATTGACAATTTGTGCACCATGCTCTGCCTCTTCAGCTGTAATCTCCCTGGTATGTGATTTTTCTTTCATGTTGCTGCAGATATTGGTACAAAGTTGGAAATAATTCATTAGCTTACCAACATTGATTTGCTTCTCCTGTGAGCTATGTGATATCTAAACTTCAAACACGTCTTAGCAAGCAGGGGAGCATGGGCCTCTGCTTTTGGTTTGAGGCAGTGTTAGAGGTGATGTGAACTCCTCAGGAAAGAAACGAGGTTTCCTTCAGTTGGCCAAAGCAGCCCATTCCTGCTTGCCGTGAGGAATGACGTGCAGCCGTGTTACTGAGGATAAAGGCAACTTGGGGGGTGTTTTCTGGAATGACTATTTTAATAGTGCAATCTTATAGCAAAAACAAAACCGAAAGTTAAAAATCAAGCAAAAAAGCAGGAATTTAAAACTATTTAGCTTGATTTCTGCAGCAGGTGCAGACTGGCTGAGCGGGGGATGACAAGAAAAACCAAGAAGCACCCAGGTCACTGCAACAGCGTCCAGTAACCAGTGTTTCGGCAGCCGAGCCAGGATCCTACAGCGGGTTTTGGGGCTTTATTAGGACCGAGCTGGCAGTTGTAGGCAGAGACGGCAGCTTAGCAAAGTGGCGACAGAGAATCCAGTGCTCGGGGGGTCTCCGTGCGTGGGCCGGTGCCTGCGCTGCAGCACAGGGCTGAGCTCCAGCCGCACGCTCGAGGGCAGAGGTGCCTTTGATCAGCTCTCGGGATCTCCCTGCTCAATATGTTTAGACTTTTTAGATCATCTTCAGAAGCACCTAGCTCCTTGCCTTGCTCATAAATGGAGTGTAAGATGCCTGGCTTGAGCACTAGGAATGATCCTGTTGCACCTGGAAAAGTAATTTTTGACTGGTAGGATGCCTCAGCTGGGGATATCAAAGTGAGTTTGTCCTTACTCCACTTTAGTGGGCAGGTAATTTTTGAACGTGGAAAATTTTCTTGCTTTGATTTTTCTTTTTTGTCCTCCCTTGCTATCAAAGAAACATATTCTGCAAAAAGGTGATTTCTTTTTCTCTTTCTTTTAAAGCTCTTCTCATTGTGAAAATCTTCAGTTCTGAGCTTCAAGTCTAAAATATATCACTGGTCTCCAGCAAAGTGCCCTGCATTGTTTGCAGTTCTGCAAAACAGCTGTCAGAGTCAGGTTTTTTTGTGTATTCTCAATTGTTTTGCTGCTTTTTGAACAAAGTAAAAGGTATTTTCTCAAAGGAAAAAAAACTAAACAGAATTAATTTGTAGCAAGAAAGAAATTTAGTCTAAGCAAAAATGCTTCAAAAGCTAAAATATGGTTCTAGAGAAAAATTAAGAACGCTCAGATCAAGAAAAAGTACGTTGCGTGCGGATGCGTGCTTACCAGTGGAAAGAGGGACATGGTTTGCCTTAGGCCAGAAATGGGAGTGTTTCCACATTGAGACCAGTCGTTAATTCATCTAACCAGGTTTGCTCTTCAGTTTTCTACTCTGCTTAGTTTATATATTTTGGCATTATGATTTGAATTAAAAGTCTCCTGTAATAAAATTTTGGCAGAATTAATGGCAAATGTAGACATGGTTAAAATGATTGTGATTCCATGATTTTTGGTCAAGAATTGCTGTCCAGATTTTTTCAGGAAAAGGCAGGGAGAGTATCTGACACTGGTTTTGCTGTTTCTTTCTGATGTATTTGTTGCATGCCGGAACCAGTACACTCAAGTGTGTATTACCAAACTCTAGTATTTTTTCAAATATCTCTCATTTCAAAAGACAACCATCTGCAAAATGTCAATGGGCTTAATATGTAATGACTGAATAAGAGAAAAGAACTAATTGCAAGTTGTTATTGGAAATCTATTGTCTACAAATTGCAAAGAAAACTTACTAGAATACATAGTACTGGTGATTTTAAAATGCTTTTCAGGGTGCATTGATTTGTTAATCTTGGTTTTAAATGTGGGAATTTGCAATGTGGAGTAGTGCTTCAGAGGTGATGTAGTACAAACCATATCAAATGTCTACACACACTTTTGCAGGAGTAGAATATTTAAATATTTATAAGTACTTATGAGTGACTCACTGGCGCATAAAACCAGGCAAATACCATTTCTCAAAAAATTATTTGATCCGTACCGGCAATGTTCACTGAAGCAATTTCACATACACAAATAATAGTACTTTCAGCTGCTTGCAGACGCAAAATTACGTCAGTGAACAGTAAATACAAATATTGGTGAGATCATAAAATGGCTGTTGGTCCTAGACATACATGTGCAACTTCAGATCATGTAGGTAGAGAACTGTCGTGATTTAACCCCAGCCAGCAACTCAGCACCGCGCAGCCACTCACTCGCTTCCCTCCCACCCAGTGGGATGGGGGAGAGAATTGCGGGGAAAAAAAAAAAGTAAAACTTGTGGGTTGAAATAAGAACAGTTTAACAGAACAGAAAGGAAGAAACTAATAATGATGATGATAATAATAAAATGACAATACTAATAACGAAAGAATTGGTATATCCAAAACAAGCGATGCACAACGCAGGGATGCTTTGGATTGTTTCTCCATCTGCGTGCTCCTCATCTCTTCTTCGACCACTTGAGCAGATTCATAGCTTTTAAGGCCAAAAATGTTCCTTAGTATATCAGAAGAAGTTTATCTGACATCTGTCTCGGATGTGTCTGCTCTAGCTGCCGCTCCTGAGTCGTGTTGTATTTGTCTCGCGTAGCCCGTGGGTGGCCTTTGAGGTTCAGCACCAGCAGCGTTGGTGCAGAGGGTAAAACCTGCCGTATGGCCCTGCGCCTCCCGCTTTACCCTTCCTCACCAGCCAGGCAGGGATCACGCCGGGCTTCGGCCACTGTTGTGTTTTGTGACTTGCAAACCGTTTTGCCTGCTAAAGGTGAAGGCAGGATTAGTCACCTCATCTGGTTTTTATTTTATAGCTCTCTCCTGCATTCCTGGACATATGGTCGATGTGTTATATATAACTGTAAATGCGAGTATATTAAAATACTTTATTGTGCGCGGATGCGGGTTACTAGCCAACCCAAAAAGCTCAGCACAGCAGTCCTGCCTTCCGCTCCATCACGCTCTGGTGTCCGTAGTGTCAGCTGGGATTTCTGTGTTTGTTCCAGATCTCGATGGAGATGGTGAACAGCTTTGGGCTTTGGATGACTCTTCGTGCGGCACCACTAGAAACAGCCCCGCTTGAGTGGTCCCCTCTGAGAAATGCTTTTAGAGATCTGTCCGTCAGCCAGTTCTTAGTTCATTTAGCACATACTTTATTGATACCGTATAGCACTACAGAGCTGCAGTGCTAATTTTTTAATCAAAATGCCAGAGCAGCCATCAGAAAATTACCAAGTACAGTACATATCCCCAGCGCAATGATACGATTTATGTAGAGCCACAGCTGAGATGTTTTTATTTCATGTTCTTCACAGGAGAAAATCTCCTTGACAAATGCAGGATGTCCAGATAGGAACTGAAAAAAATAGCAGTGGGAAATTGAATAAGCTGAACTCAAAGGTTGGTTCTGCTTTAATACTTCCAAAAAGAATAAAAAAAGGTGCTAGCCTATAGAGAAAAGTGAAAAGCTTTGGAGATGCTTCAGTGCATCAGGATTTGAGGTGAGACTCAGCTGTTGCCAATGTCTGTCTTTAGCACCATCATAAAAAGCTCATTCTCAAGTTTCTTGATGATCAAAACTTCAGAAAGAGCATCAAGAGCCATCAATAGAAATAAATAACTCAGAGCTCAGGCCTGCCATGCTTCCAAAGCACTTCTTCTGCCATCACATTTTCCCTCTGCAGTATATAAAATATATCTGCAGAATTTTTGTTCGTCTTTCTGCAAACCAGTAAGCACAGGTCCCGCTGAACTCATGCTTTAAGCCACATTTATATCCTATAACTTTCACCAGAGTCCAGGCACTGACATCCCAGCAGTATTATTAGAAACTCGCTGCTTAGAGAAGTAATTTGTGACCTTCATTTACCAAAAAGAAAAAAAGAAATATGCTAAGTATATGGGGCTTTTTTATTTTTATTTGTCATTCTGTTCATTCTGTCCTGCCCTGTGGGCAGCTGAAACCCAGCATCGGTTTGCAGCCCCCAGAGCTGCTGGGGTGCTGATGGAGTGCAGAGAGGACAGAGAGGGGAGTGGGAACGACAGTCATTCCAAAGCAAAGCACCAGAAATGAAGCAGGGTGAAAAGAGAGGGTAAAAATATCCTCACCCTGTGATTTCATAAGGCATACACACCTTTTAAATATGTAATTAAATGGGAGAATCAAGAGCTTTGAAAGACCAGGGTAACATTCAAAATACACTTTCAGGCTGTATTTCGACATGAACTGTGTTTCACAGGGTTTTCCCACAGCCTGATTTAATGTAGTTTCAGTGCAGGGCTCCGGTCTGATGGAGCTGCTGCTGAAATTGCTTTCTGGTAGAGACTGATTTTGAAGTTTTTCCTGAAAGATGCTGCCCAGACCGACTTTCCCTGCGGTTTTATTCACCTGTCTGTCTCTGTGACCTCATTCTCCATGTCATCATGGAGAAAATTCAGCTTTCCCCGGTGTTCGGTGCTGCCACGAAGTGGAGTCGTCCATCCCAGCCCTTTGCTGAAACCATTCCTGCAGCCAGGACTGCTGTCCCGCTGTTGACCCTGGTCTGTGAAAACCGTGGCCAGCATGACGCTGTATCGGCCAAGTTCAGGCAGTGCCACTGCACTGTTGGTTTTTACAGCAGAGGCGCTATATGCATGTTTTTAATATACATTCTCACAGCTATTATTTGATAGCTCTTACAGTTAGACTCATAAAATTTTTGCTGCACAAATGTCTCCCTTTTATATTCTGCTCACCTCCAGAAGGCTATTGATCTAAGGAACCCATTGCTGGTGGGGGAATCATTTCTGCCGTGAAAATTCAGGAGCTGTGTACGGAGCCCTTGGCAATCTGCTGAGAGGAAATGCAGCACTATTACAGCTGGTCCAGGCTTAATACTGCTCTGGGTATCTAACCGATCTCCGTTAGCACAGCCCTCTTGAATGCCCTTAATAAAATTGGGAGCTGGAGGAAGAGCATTTGCTGATGCTCGTATGGTGAAGCTGGAGAATGAGATGCTGCGTCGCCTGCTGCTCAGCATCTTTCCAAGGACCTGGTGGGTTACGCGCCTGGGAGAGCATTCCTCTAAAGGGTGACTACTCGTTTGTGGGTACAAGTCCACGTGTAAAGTTATAATTTCCTGCAGTTTACAGCAATGAAGTTAAAAATGAACCGTCCAGCAGGGCCTGATTGGCAGGACAGGAATCTCATTTCTTTATTGTTCTCAGGAACGCTAATGTGTTTGTCTTTAATATGCTAGTCCTGCAGCAAAAGGCTGTGGTAGCCTGTTGGGGCCGCCTTGGCTGGGGTGGGAGACACGGACCTTCCCGTCCTGCACGGCTTCCTGCAGCAGAGCAACCCAGATTCATGAACAGAGCAAACCAGATGGAACCAAGACTCCTTTTTCTACCCACAAAACCCAACCATGGCAGTCCTGGCATCTGTAGCTGATGTGCAAGCATCACTAGATAGGGTTTATATTCCTGTAGGACCTGGAGGCAAAGTTATTTCAGAAGTAGTGATAACATCTGGTTGCATTTGGTCATTACTGATATCAGAGGCTGTTGCCTTCAGTCTTTTCTCTTCAGGGGACTGCAGTTTATTGTAGCAACAAAAAGAGCTCTGTGCTATATTCTCTTGCAGTAAACAGCATAAAAGTCTGCACCATCCGTCTTTAATTCATGTAACACTGTGGTAGCCACCGAAATCACCTCCAGCCCCTAAGGCAAGCCCATATGGTAATTTGCAGGCTTAAGAAGGTATCAAATGGGCACGTGTTCTGACTGTTTTAGAGAGCATATCTCCACTTATTTTAACACTAATTATTATTGGGGTTTTTTCACCATTCGTATATATTCAGTGCAATATAAATGACAAAAAATACATGTGTCTCTCCTGGATAGACTGGTTTGGAGTCTGCTGTGAGGCGTAATGCATACTGTAGCAGGGCTGATAGAGTTTTGCTTTTAATGCAGTTTGCTAACCAATCATCTGCTAAAATATGAGATGTAATACGAGTCTAAATTTGTTGCAGAATTGCTATTATCCCCCTTATTTTGTTTTAAGATGTGTTTTTATGAACCCATTCACCACTCCAAGTCAGGCAAGATACATTCATGGAAAGACTCCAATATGTTAATTGGTATTTATCGAGTACTTCAGTGTAATGTGATGAACAGGCACTGTGGGTTGTAACTAATACATCGACATCCAACGACTATAGCTGAATGGAAGATGAAAGCAATTTATAATGGACATAGCATGCATTCATCTTGCAGTGCTATGTGGACACCCACCAAGTCAAATAGCTTTCAAAGAGAACGGAAACGCATTTCCTTTGCCGGACGGGGGGTTTGCGGCAACAGCGAAACGCTGACACGGCAGAAATACAAACCTGTGGGTGCTGGGGGGGCTGCTAACGCGCTGACTCCCCCGGAGAGCAGCGCGTCTCTCCAGCGTTGCCAGGCTCCCGTGAAGGAGAGAGATGCTTGGGACACAAAAGAACAGGCTTGGCTGCCCCCACCCAGGTGAGCGCCGGTGTCGTCTCCTGCTCTCCCCTTCGCCAGTTCCCCTCCGCCGCACCCTCGCTGACGTGAATTTGGGGAAAGCGAGTGCCTCGACGGGAGGGACTTGGCTCAGAAAATAGTTTTCTCCTTTCTTAAATAGAGTGAGAGTAACCTACTTACTCCTTTGATGCATTAGTGCAGGTGGCCTCTTGAACGTAATGCATTAAACAAATTATATGAACTGCAAATAATATGGTTTGTATTCTAGCGCATAAACAGGGCTTCAGCAAATAAATAAACCAATGGCAAAAAGCCGCTTTTCAGATTTCACTTTTCAAGCCCTGCAGTGAGGCACTAATACAATTATGTCAAAAGTGTGTTGAGCAGATAGAAGTAATGAACTGTTGGATTCCTTTTCTGTAAGAGCTCTTTAACAGAGGACATTGGGGAATAAAAGATTTTCCCTGCAATAAGCATCATATGTCCAACAGCTTTAAAAATAAAAAAAAAAAAAAAAAAAGAGTGGCAGGTTAGCTTCATTCTTCTGGCTCCTGGGGGAGAAGACCAGCAGCTCCAAGCGATCATTGATCAGCTTTCCTTTTGTTAAACATTAGGCAAGGGAAGACTTGGCAGGTGTAATTGCCTTTAAGGAGAAAGCAAGAGGGAAGGGAAAAGGGAAGCTGGAGAACTTGGGACCGCATCATGCCAAGCCATCGCCTTAATTCTCCCATGCGGTAACTCTCCAAGTTGTAGATCTTCCATCAGGCTTTGCAAGCATTCTTCTGCCTGTGAAACAAAAAGTGCTTCAATAAGTGTTAATTGATCCACTAATTTCCTATAATATGAAAGAAACTCTGAAGAAACCAACAGGGCTACTGGCAAAGCAATTTCATTGCATCTCTTGTCAGTAGACTGGATAATTTACTCTGAGGATTGGATACAAGTTGCTCATAGAAGAGGTTGAAGTATCTGATGAAGCAGTTATACTGCTTGTGGGGATGTTTGGTTTCCTATAGTTATTATTGCTGCTGTTGTTGTTATTAGTTTTTGTGGACAATGCCCCATGGGAGCTGGATTGAGAGGCCCAGCTAATTTCAAATTCCAGCTTCAAAAGTTGTCAGATGAAAACCATTTTAAGTCGTTTTGAAGTTACAGATTTGTTTCAGTGCGGTGGAGATGACTGGTGCTGGGCTCTGCAAGTAGCCCAATAAATGTTACAGGTGCTGTAACAGCTGTGTTGAGATAGTAGAAGGGTACCTGAGCCTCGCTGTTTCTCTTGCAGTTATCTTGTGAAGAATTACCTAATAATCAGTCAAACTAAGCAAGGTGATTTTGCTGTGCTGAAGCGTTATTTAATTAGTCGTCTGGGTCGTTTTGCTGTCGGGAGCCCGGGTGAGCCCCAGGTGACGCGAGGGCTGTGCTGCTGCACCCGGCTGACGTGCCCAGCGCTCGGTCTCCAGCAGAGGCTGACTTTGAAGTGTGTTATTTCTTGTGCATCTGCTAGCTCTTGTATCAAGTTTGTATATGAAATGCAAATTCTGCATACTCTGATGGTCTTTGCCTCTTCCAAGTTTAAGCTGGTATGACCTCTGGCTATCTTAATTGCCCTCGCATCCGCCTGTAACTTTAATCATTTTTAAAAAGCTTTTCACTTTAAGCGGAATTGCTCATGTGTCACAACACACCTATCTCTAAATATTTGTGGTCTCAGGAGCTGAGAAACCTGCTTTCGATCCATTTCTTCTGCCCGCTCCGTAAAATCGCCAAGACATCTTTCACTGGGGCAGCCTGCCTTGTAAATAAATAAATAAACCGGTGACACGCCTGGAGACAAAACAGCACGACGAGTAACAGAAACTGCTAATTTCTTTTTTTTTTTTTTTTTTTTAATCCCTCCCTGCCTCCAGCAGGCTAATAAAGTACAATAACAAGGAGCCCGCGTGCCATTTCATCGCGTCCGGCAGCTCTGCCGCTGCCCCGCGGGTCCGCAGCGGCCCCGCTCGCTGGCGCGGGAAGGTGCCTGCGCAGGCAGCTGGGACCTACCCCTCCGCCCCAGCACCTGGCTTGGCTGCCTTTCTCCTCTCACTTAGCTTGGGTTTGGGGTTTTTTTTTTCATACCTGCCTCTTTTGACTCTGGCGGAAATAAAGGGAAAGGTTTTCGAATGAAGGCGCAAGAGGAACATGAACAATTCCCACTTTGGCAAATGAAGGGATTTCTAAGCTTGCTCCTTGCATAACTCTTGAAAAATTTGACTATCAGTGTCTAAGAGATGTTTTGAAGACTTTGTTTCATGCTTAGAAATTATTCTGTGTCAATAGCAGGTGGGTCTCAGCTGTCAGGGGCTACAGCATCTCTCTTCAGCTCACAGACACTGAAAATCTGGAAAGTTCAAGGGTAATTTATGTCTCTTCTCTCTTTCAAACCAGAGTAAGAAAGAAACCATTTAAACTCTTCTTAACCATATCTGTTGCAGGACTTGCCACGTCCTCCTCCTCCTCCTCCTCTGGTCGTGGGCAGTCGCCAATGTCCCTGTCTTCTCCCGAGCAGAAAGAAATGCATTGGTACTATACATGAAACAGGTTGCAAGTTTACTCTTTCCTGCGCTACAGACTTCTTAGACATGTCCACGTCAGCGTTAGTTCCTTATGCTATGGCAGGTGGAGACATGGAAATACTGGCGTGACTCTGTCAGGGTGAATTAGGTGTCACAAGCTCTGCTGGTTTCTAAAAAGGGATGCTGATGGAAGCATCCATGCTCCAATGAACGGACAACGTGATAACACTTCAGGAGTTTCTTTTCTATCCATTCGGTGGGCAGGAAATCAAGAACTACACCCAGATTTCACATGATGTAATTTGCTTATAACTGCTCGTCGCATTGGTAGTGTGGCCAGTGCTGGCTGGAGAGCGGTGGTAGCCACGTGGAAATGCCCCTGCCAAGTAGCGGGGTCTTTCTTACCAGGGTATTCGTTCGCCTGAGCTGTAGCTGTGGGAGTGGTGTTTCCTGGCAGGGTATGTGTCCTCTACAAGGCGAAGGAGAGAATCATCCAATCATCCATCTATTAGAAAAAGTATTCACGATTTGGTATGCTTGAACAATGTCGCAATGTCAACATCACAATCTCATCAGATCCCAGGGTTTTAGTTCAATCAAAGTGTCAGGAAATTTCCTTGGATTTTAGCCATCGTCTGAAGAAATTGGTTAGAGTCTGAGTTTGTAGAGCAAACACATCAAAATGAGTTTGAAGAACTGCTAGAAACAGCAGGACCTACATGGGTAACTTTCTTCCAATTTCTTTCTATTATTAAGATTTAATTTCTAAAATTGCGTGCAAATTATGACAGGGGATCTTTTATCACACTACCCGAGAAATTCATTGGTCTTCTTTTTTTCGTGAACGCTTTTTCCAAATTTTGTTTTACTACATGCAGCGTAGGGACTGATGACCTCTCTGTCATAGCTACTTGCACAAGGTTTGCATTTCAAGGGAGCCTAACGCTTACCTAAAGTTGTGAGTAGTCGAAGTCTCCGTTAGGTGGGATTCAGGCTTCTCCCTGTGCTTCTCCCTCTGTCGCAGGACGGCAGAGCGGGCGCTGGCCGAGGGGAAGGGTTTGGGTGCCGCGTCGGTCTTACTGAAGCTGTCAGTTTTCGGAAAAGTGTTTGTCGTGCGGGGTTTTTTAATAGCGTTCAACTTTTTGCTTTTTCCATCCTCCGGAGGTGCGCTTTTCTATATACTTTCTGTCTTTTAAGACCCTTTTCCTGCAGCCAGGACCAAATGGATGGCTGTTAGGACCCCTCTCGTTGGAGTTGCAGGCGGGCCAGTGCCTGAAGATCCCAAAAGCTTCATGCTGAGCACGGCAGCGCTCGCCTGCCTCGCTCAGGGAGATCCTTGTGTGACGGGGGGTCCTCAGCGCCGGCCGTGGCCCTTGCAAAGACAAATCCCGTTACAATGTCATGGCTGCTCAGGGCTGCAAAGGGTTTTCCTGCTGAACATCGCATATTTTTTATTTTTTTTCCCCCTCTTAGAAAAAGCCCAACTGCCTTCCAGTTCAAATGGAAGCTTTTGAAGAAAAGTTTACCTTTACTTCATTTTTCAACGTGCCTCAGCGTGACTTTTCCCCAGAACATGACCTTGCCATCGCCGCTCGCTCGTCACCACCCGATGCGCTTGTTGTGTCAGCCGCGGGTCCAGGGGAATCGCTGCCACCAGCCACTATTTATCTTTCTCTGAAATGTAACAAGCGCAGTCTGAGACAGCCACCCTTGTGTATCACGCACAAGGACTGGAGTAACTTTAAAGCCAAGATGACTGTAATGTTCAGGAGTGATTTACAAAGCGGGTAAAGAATCATGCTCTGGATTTTTAAGAGCGATGCGTTTGCTGTAGGTGGTTTCTCTCAAAGCCCCCTTTTCGCCAGAAAGGAACAATAAGACAGAGGTGCCAGATTTTCCTATTATTTGAATGCCATTATTTCATTGCAATGTATAAATATCACCTAATTGTGATCATAAGAGTTAGAGGACCCTTGGAGCATGAAAGTTTTTCCAAGAGAAGGTACTGTTTCATTCTCATAGGAAAGAATGAGCCGTGTATGGGGTACGCGGCAGCTCTGATGCTGTCGGGGGGGCAGGTGAAGTTTATTACCATCTTCCTGAGCGTGCAGGACCATAAGGAATGTTGAGTCCCACGTGGTGGACACCAAGAGTTAGGGCACGTCTCTCCGATGAGGAGAGTTGAGGGAGACGGGGGGGCTGCTGCCTGCGGCCGTCCCCTGCGGGAATGGGCGGGGGGGCCAGCAGGACGGGGATGGGAGCGGTGAGAGGATGGCCGTGTGGAGGAAGGCAGAGAGGCAGATCCCAGTTTCCACGACTGAGCAGGACTGTGTTGGACCAGTGAGTCACACCAGTGAGTCCTGCTCTGGGCACTTCTGGCAGCAGCCGCTAAAGAGTTAACTGGATCCCCCCCCAGCTGTTGCAGGGTAATATTTGTGGCTATCTGGGAACAGCTGTATTAGCCTCTTCTGCAGCTAAATCTGCTGTAAGAGTGGCAGGAGAAGATGAAGAAAGGATTCTTGGAAAAAACCTCCGAGGCTGAATTGAGTAACTCTGCCCTGCAGAATATGGGACTGTCCAGCCTGACTATCTCCCAGAAAAATAACATCTCTTGTAGAAAACAGTAAGACAGGGAGTGCAGTAGCATCTGTGCTCCAAGGCTATGTCCTTAAATCAGTGAACCTGAATTTATAGAAGCGAACCACCTGTCAGTTCCCTTGTAGGGGATTTTTAAAGAAGCAGCAGTGTTCCTTTACATCACTGGCCTTGTCAGGGCAGTACAAACAATGGGTCTTTTTCCATCGTAATACCTGGCTAGAAACAGCAAATAAGAACATATGAAAACATTTTTTTTCTGAGCAAGCTCCTGCAGGAGGACAGAGAGGAACCCTTGTCTCAAACTTGCCAGGCTGTCTGGAAAGGTTCAGTCTGGGATCTGATGGCAGTATTTCAATATCGATTGTTTTCATGCATTTGACAGGTATCTGTTTGCTTCATCTCCCCTTCCCACCTCCCCCACAACTGTTGGGACTATCTACTAGTTTGATGAGAGGCAAAGTTTTAAATATGCCAAAACAGCCTGCTTCAGTTCCAGTGCTGATGGAGGTGCTCCTTTGTAAGCGTAAGCAGATGCTCAGGTGTTTGTTGTTAAGTTTCCCTCTTACCGTCTGAATTTGTAATACAGTAACAGCAGAATGACTTTGCTGTGAGCCATGTTTCATTTCCCTGGCAGGACATGCTAGTTAATCATGGGATACCTGCTGCTCATCCGTTCTTATTTCATGAAAGATTTTCAAAAATAACGGTTCAAGCAATTCACCCAACCCAGTTTAAGCACGTCTCACCACAACTCCATTTCAAACCATTCATCTCTGCTTTGCTCATCATGGAGCATTCAGATTCAAAGAGGTTAAAATCAATGTACGGCAAGGTAGGAAGCAGCTTGATTGATCTGCCTTTAAGCTGTCTATTCACTTACAGAAGCCAATAGCCTAAACAGCTTCCTTGCTGGCTGAAAACAGATAAAATTCCATTTCGTTCTTTTGCTCTCCTTACTTCCAGACATCGTCATATAAAATAATTAATCCTGATGCAGCTCACGCGGCGGTTTGCAGCTCTTGTTGGTATTGCTCTGTTGCTCCAAGCAGAAGTAACTTGCATGGTTGCTTAACAAATTGACTGCTTAGAATTGGTTGGAGTACTCATTTTTCTTTTAGACTATTCTTTTCTTGGAGGGATGAAAAGCTTTCAGTAGGCTGCTTTTTATTGCATCTATGGGCAAGCAGAAATACGTTAAGAGAGGACATAGAGTTTATCTTTACTTCATTTGCATAAAAATACAATTCAAATTATTTTCTTTTTCCAGCGCTGTTTTCCATATTTTTCTCTCCTCAAAGACAGCAGTAGAAAAATGAAAACAGAGTTATGTTAAATTGGTGCATGGCAAGATCTTTCACACCATGGGATTCTGGGGGCAGGAACTGTGCCCTGGCATGTTCATATGGAGTATGGAATACTTGGACTTGGGAAAAACAGTTGACTTTGGGTGTTGTTGTATTAAGATAAACTATATATTGCAATCAGAGGCTATCTGGTGTTCTTGGAAGTCAACAGAAATTTTTGCGTCATCTAAATTTGTTCACTGTTTGTGCTGTGTGACAATACATTCACAACTTCTGCATCATCTCATGCAGAAAAGTAAGAAAAAACTGAAAGTTGCAAATCTGGTTCCCTGAACCTTTCAGATAGATGTAGTCTGACTGCCATAACTAGTTGAAATTATTATAATACAGTTCTTATTTCATTGGGGTTTTTGATGAATATAACACTTGAATAATCGAGTGGGGGTATTCTGGCATCTTGAAGTCAAGCTATTTCCCCCCTAAAACTGGTCATTTTGAGTGATTTCAGGTAAAAGACCTCTCTGGTTTTCTGTTTTCAGGTATCCGTTTTGCACATGCTTACCTTTCCTAAAGATTGGGTCTCCGCCCATGTTTTGGTAAAGAATGCATACAGTGGGTGTGTAGACTGTCTGAAGCACTGTCTAACATCAAAATCGAAGAATGTCTTCCCTATTCTTTCTTAATTACAGTACTTCTAGGAATTCCAGCAACGGTAGACTTTAAGGAATTAGTATTTCCTCTATCTTTTGTTGCCCTTTGCCCATTATCCCTTCAAAAAACATAGCAGCTTTCCCACCTAGGTTTTGTGGCCCTTACTCAGTACGTAAAGTATGTATTTTACCAAAAATAAGATAAATACTTACTGGTTGTGTTTGGGCATCTGAGCTAAGGGGATGGTGAAAACCTGCAGGGTGTGTTGACACGTCCTGAGGCTGAGGTGGGATTTCTTTTGCCAGATCCTCCATCACGCATCCTAGACGAACCGTTCTGCTCTGATGGCAGATAACAAGTGGCCTAGGGGCCTACGCAGCTTTGTTTGCAGATTTTTTTATTTTTAATAAATTTTTGCTGTTGCTTTAGTCAGAGGATTGCGTCACTTAGGGATTGCTTCTGCCTGCCTGGAAACCGGAGAGGATACATACAACTGTTTTGAACAGGCATACAGTGAAAATATAATTAGGCATGCCGTTGTTAGCATTTTATATTTATGTATTTAGGGTCTATCATCTCTTTTGAAAGCCTCAGTTCTTTACCGCTTCATTAAATACTACTGTCTCCTCCCAGCTCCCTCCCATCTCTATTTAGATAGATTGGACAGATCTTGTTAGCTTTCTCCCGGGGATGATGGGGACCAAAAAGTCATTTAAACGTATTTGGCAGGCCATACATCTTAATGCTATCCAGTAATAATTCAACAGAAAAAGAAGTCCTGTGACTGCAGGCTAAATGAAATGAAATTAGGGCTCTCTGCTCCCTGTGGGCCAGAATCCCCTGTCTCACTTGATGTAAATGAGATGGGCATTTAAGCTGTGTAATCAAGATGGAGAAATGATGTTCAGGTTTCTTCACTGGAGAGCCATGGTCCGAACGCCCTTAGGCGGGCAAAAATGCAAAAAATATCTGATGGTGCGGTAGCCGATGTGCAAACCCGCTGGAAGATGCCAGCCATACCTGGAAAACTTTGAGTCTGCTTTTCTGGCAATAAACAGGAGGAGAGAAACCAAGAGCAAAGAGGGATGACAGGCGAGGGTGTTTCCATACTAGGAGAAATCAATTGTGTTGTTCATCACCGCTGTTGCAGAAGCAGCTGAGGTATAAACAGGGCACAGACATTTTTATTACTGTGCCATCAAACCCTGCCCAGGGAGATTTAAAGCATTATTGCTGGAGGTAGCAGTCAGTGTAGTCAAAGAAGCATCTAACCTCAGTAAAGAAATTATCTAAGCTTCTTGCTACAATAAAATTTATTTTCCCAGCATTAAATAAAAGGGGAGGATGTGTGTCTGGGGTGGGAGCCGTGCCACTCCCAGCACGCTCTGTGCTGCTGCCTGCTGTCATTGAGCTTTCGTGTCAGCTCTAAACTTTCCATAGCAGTTACCTTACTCTCTGGGCCAGCAACTTCTGGGCTGCATTTCTTTGTGGGAGCCACCCAAATCCTGGGGTTTTATTCCCCAGCTCATGGCTTCTGCATAGTTGAGGCTGAGTGCCGTGCGCGGTGCCGAGCACAGCGGGGAACCAAACCGCCCGAGAGCGTTGGGTGCCTCTGCACCGGGTATATTGAATTCTAATAACCCTACGCGCGTCGGAATTTTAGCTTGGAGCCCGGTTTTGCGTTGGATGTATTACATGCAGCCCCGCAGCAGAGCGGACGGCAGGGCTCGGATGCTCCGGGCGGGCTCTGCCCCCGCGGCGGGGCTGGCGTCCGTCCCTGTGGCCTCGAGCCCAAAGAGCATCGGTTGCCACGGGTGGCAGTGCCACTGTTCTGGGGTTTTTAAATGCAAAGGGACGTGGAACGTCGGTGGAGCCGGGAGCGCTATTAGAGTTAGCGGAGCTTTTCTAACGTACAGCCAGCGTACACCTAAAATGAAACTCGGGGCTGCTGTGCTCGCGTTTGCGAATAGGTGGGAGAGCACCCATGGCCACCGAGCAGCTATCCCGGGCAGTGTGCCAGGTAACCTCTGCCACGATTGGTTTTGATACCGTGAACTGATTTCCAGTATTGGCGTCAATATTTGATCTCCTCCTTCCATTAAACTCTTTCTCCGTCGCCCTCTGTTCTCAGGCTCGGTGGCTTCAGCAATGATTTGGTTGCTGTTTTAAGGGTTTGAACCACTTGTAGAAAGCTCCGTGACAAAAAAATCCCAACTTGTTCCAGGCCTCAGATCTGATGTCAGATTCTGCAAGTTGTTTTACAAGTGTTTGCGTGGTTGTAAAAAAAAAACCAAAAAAAACGAACAACAAAAAAAAAAACACCAAAAAAACCCAAAACCACCAAAACACCCATACAGGCAGAACCCTGAAATTAAAATGACAGCATAGGGGAATAAAAGTGTAAGAGAAGGGGATTTCAGCTGTATTGTCATTTTAGAAACTTCATTATCCAGTTATGGGCTTTGATATTGCTATTGATTTCACATAGAAGATACTCAGATACTACAGTAATGCAAATCATATAAAGCCCTAAGACAGATCACTGCAAAAATATAATAAGGTGGTGGTTACAGCTTACGTTTTTAGTGAAAACTTGCACCGGTAGATAGAAGTCTGTAATAAAACTGTTCCTTAAATGAATTATTATTCAGGAAATTTCTGATTAATATAAATCTCCTATTATGTCATACTCCAATTAAAGTAGACAGGATATTATTTTATGTGAGATTGTAATTAACTAAGCTGGAATTTGGCCAAGTAGCCATAATTTATACCTGGACTGTGAAGAGAGATATATGAGAATTTTAATATTTACAGTTGATTGAGAACTACGAGTTTTCCATTCATCCAGCAGACAATATTTTGCCTTTCATTCACAGTTAATACAGCAGAACTGACTTAGGACCTCTTTGTGACTCCTACCTTTAAAGTTTCCCTTCTTTCAAATGTTTCTGTGGCTGTGAAATGTCACCTACATATTTGTTTAAGGGGTGACATTTCAGCCAAGTTAATTTTTTGGGGTGGAAAAAAATAAAGGTAATGGCAATGTTTTGCGCATGCGAGATCCTGCTGTGCAGCTGCGTGTGTGCCGGAGCTATGCAGGGAACCAGTCCAGCTGAGAGAAAGCTTGAAATCAGAGAAACAAAAAGATATCTGGAATCGATACTTTTTGAATTAGGTTTCTATTTTATAGGATTAAAAATGTTTCATGAGTGACCCAGAGGAAAAACATAGACTGGAGGCAAAGCAGAAATTATTACTGTACCTAATAACTTCCAGGTGTCCAGCAATATTTTGAGTAAAAGGGTGAAGTGCCAGTTTCCAAGCGTTGTATATTATGAGTTTCAAAGTGGTGTTTTGGTTTTGGTTTTGGTTGGTTGGTTGGTTGATTGTGGCGTTGTTTTCAGTCGGTGCAAAAGCAACCTTTGCTGGAGAACTGTCGAAATAACTGCCTTCTTTCTTAGAGATGAATAACTTTATAAACATGAGTTTTAGTAGTTCTGAAATGGGAAGAGCGTAGTGTATTTTCTAATGTACTTTTGAGTCATTCTAGTTGCGGGCTTAACACACAAACCAGATCTGTTATGTAGGAGTACAAATCAGTGCACAAGGTAATTGGACCGTGGTCTGCTCTTACAGCATGGCAAGCCATTTAGGGATCGTTACGGGACTTAATAGATTTATCACGGACTTAGCATTAATAGCAGCGTAGTACGGTTCAAAGTCGCCTGTCATCGTGGGGTTTTATTTCTTTGCTGTGGATTGGCAGCAGCAGAGCTGGCAGGTCTCCGGCTCTCCGCTGGCTCTGCAGGGACCGGCTCGGCAGGTTGGGGGTTGCGAGGAGGGAGGAGGAGGAGGAGGCTGCTCCATCGTGGCAAGGGAGAGACCACAATTCTTGAAAACTCTAATTCGGGTTTCCTGATCTTATAAAAGTAGTCCTTTGTTTAGGCCTGGAATGGGTTTACTTTACCGATGTGGCTATAGTTTCATTTTAAGGCAATGTTAAATATGACAGGTCCAAGTCGTCAGCCTGCGGTCAAAGCCATGAGATCTGTTGTGCACAGCAACTCGTTACTGTCAGCAGCAGAGTCGTTTTAAAACCTCGCAGGAAAAAATTAACAAAAGATAATACTCAAAGATTAACAGAAAAAAAAAAAAAAAAAGCCCAAATGTTAAATTTGTCAGCATATATTTGCTTAGATCCAAGTGAATAAAAACCTATTGATTCCTCCTCTGTCTTTAGCAAAAACAAATCCCCTTTCTCACCTGGCAGCTGTCAGCAACAGGGATCTTTACCCTTCAGATTATCGTTTATTGAATCTTCAAGAAATGGAATTGTTCATTATGTGTGTCAGCTGTAGTTTACCAGAACACTCCTGTCCCTTCAGGAGAGAGCTGTTTGCTGTAACCATCTAACTGATTTAGTCTAAAAGTTTAGAAATCCAGATGCAGCCCTAGAGCACATGTACTACTCCTTTCCTTTTAACATTATGGTAGAAAATTTATTAATATAAGTGTATGGCATTGACTGCCCATCACCCATAAAACAGATTTAATTTAAAAGATGAAAATATATTTTTAATTCAAAGAACCCTTTCTTTTTACAAATATGGCTTGTGTTAACCTTCACCTTTTTCTCCTCTGCTATCCATACCTCTTAATCCAAATATATAGTTCATGTCTTCTCATTTCTATGTGCATCCAAAACAGCCAAACTTCCTCTCAATCTAAAAGGTCAACGATCTTTTCAGAAGAAAGAGATTGAATTTCTACATGACTTAATACCTGCGTAAAGACTTACCCACCTCTTACTTGTGTTAGACAGAGCTGGGGGTTCCTTCAGCTCCGTGTCTGGGAGCTCTTTACCAGGTAGCGTTGGGTTATTTCTGGTACGCAGCGTGGTTCACGTTTTCTTGGCATGGCTGGGTCCGACTCATCCTTTCGCACTTTTTGGAGACTGTCCCTTTCATGGTGCGAGCTGGTGCCTGTAGGGACACACTCACGGGCAGATCAAGTGCCAGATGCTGTAAGCGTGCGCTGCTTTATGCTCAGCACCAGTTAGATGACGCCGGTGTTCCCAATAAGTGCAAAGATACTCTCTTCCCAGCTGGTCTGGCCTCTGTATCATCGAAGACGACACCACAGTACTTAATTGTGAATATTTTAAAACGAATTACCTGATTTGTAGTGGGTTTGTTAGTTCCTTCTGTGGATGACATCAATGGAAACTACTTCAGAGTTGAGTGATCACATACACTGTGCAACACACACCACTAGGCTTATCGTAGTGCCGTGATTCAGTGGAAGATAATATGTAGTAAGCAGTGTGTGGGGTTCTTTTGCAAATATTTTAGATGAAAGAATATGACTGTGAAGCTACAGGAAAGGAATCTTAGAAGAATTCATATATCAGACCTGAAAACCAGATAAAAGATTCAAATCCTAACTCATTCAACATGACATAATCCTTTTTTACTATTTAATGATTGTGGAAGATAAATGCTGTGGCAGTAGCTTGCATAGTATGAGAAAACTTGTAAGAATAAGAAAAGGTGGTTAGTGGAAGTCCCAGCAGGAATATGTTCTTCACAAATTGCGATCGGATTTAGGAGGATGAGGGGAAGGAGCAGAGCTGGATGCTCTGTGCATCAGTTAAAGGGCTCGGCAGTACATCCGTGTGAGCTGTGGGGACCTGCGAAGGGAGCCAGGTGATGCTTCACGGGATGTTAGCAGAAGACTTCCTTGTTGGAAAATGAGGATATTTATGCAGTGCTTTCAGAGAACTTCAGCCTGTGGCTTTCAGTAGGATGTTGAACATGGGGTTGAGGTTTTAGGAAGGATGTTTTCTGACACCTTGGAATAGGTAGTGTGCGGAGATCCTCTGTTTTGGAGAGAAGCATCATGAAATTTTGTACATGGTACTGTAAGCAGCCTGTAGCTGGTGAACAATCATACAGAAATGGAGTCAGGGTCTATTACATACCTTTGCATAAATGTCCGTGTTGGGGTTTTGTGTGTGTTATGCAGTAATATCTAACACAGTGCTGAGTAGGGGATAGAGAAAACATAATCCTAAAGAGTTAAGGTTAAGTGGTAGTGGTAGGTACTGGACAGGGTACTTTGAGACTAATGCTCCCCTTGGGGCTTTTTGGATAGTGTTGTTTGGTTTATTGGTGTGTGCTGAACTACACCGCACTGTATTCTCCACTGGCAGAGGGCAGCAGCTGAAGCAAAGCCCGATGCCGGCACTGCCGGATCCCGCGTCCTGCAGCGAGCGCTCCCGCGGAAAGCTGATCCTTGCCCGGAGGTGAATAGGGCAGCTCGCTCTCAGAAACGTACAGGTTTTCTTGCTGCTTATAAATCTCTAATTCTCAGTGACATCTCAGTGTCTCTGCGTTGCACAGAAACTCTCCCGGTGCCAGCGGGACAACCAGCGACGCTCCGTGCTGCCGGCACTGCGGCACAGGAGCGGGCGTGGAGCGCCCAGGCTGCAGTCGGTCTCAGCGGGTCTGATTGTGAACGTAACTGATCTGGGACTACAAAGAAATAACCAGTTGAGAACTGCAGGATTAGTTTATATATTGGCAAGGCCAACTCAGTCGTGGAGTTTAAAATCCTTTTATGCAGTTCGACCTTTTTGCTTGTGGGAAGGAATAGGGACACTTTTGAGCAGAGCCGGGGGCGGGGGGTGGCGGCCAGGAGGCAGCCCTTGTGACCCATCCGTTGCGTACAAGCCAATAGCACTGAGATACGAAGGCATCCAGAACCTGCCAGGGCAGGAGACCAAAGACTCTGCTCCGAGGTGGTTAGTAAGATCTCGGGTCTTCTGAGATTTCTTCTTCCGTCTCCCAACCTTGTTTTTCTTCCTGACCTCCTTTAGACACCAAAAATAGTTCCTGTGATGGAAAAAATCAGTTTAAGCCTCTTTGCTGTTGAATGTTGAGTGTTCGGTAATGTGTTGAGTGTTCAGTAATGGAAGTGGTAAGTGCTGGGTTCACAGAGGCCTGAATTAACACCAAGGACACTATATAGCCAGCTGCAGCAAAATAATTATTTAAGCCTCATATATATATATACATATATGTGTGTGTATATATATATGTATTCGAGGTTTTAAAAATTCCTAATGTTAATATAGCAATCTTCCATTTTTTTCCCAAGACATTCTGTTTAAACCTTCTACACAAATGTGGATATGTTTATTTTGCAAGTGTCCATGTAACACGTGCTCTGTTTATGTTATAAAAATGCGTGGTGCTGTAGAAGCAAGAGCTGTGCACATAAAACAGCTGCCCCAAAGCACTCTCTGGCGGTCTGGTGGCACTGTCCTTTCATAAATTAAGTGCCTTAAATCTTGTAGCAAAAATTGTTGGTTTATTTGGTAAGAATTCTTTGCCAGGTATGGATTGCAAGCTGTTTCCTCCTTCTCATCCAAGCCCTGATGATGAAAGCCTGCAATGTAACCCACAGCTACTTTTCACTGCTCATTCATTCTAGGACGGTACAGCTGCCGTAGGACCCTGTGTGTTTTTCTTATCTCATGAGAAACACTGCCATTTGGGGTAAATATTATGCTGTTGCTAATGGGCTTAAAATTCATTTCAAGTTTTCCAATTACATATTTCATTTATTTCATGAATGTGAAATGACACTGCAGAGAGCAAAGCTGTTAGCTGGCATGCGCCAAGTTAGGAAAGGTTTCACTTCTGCATTTTGCATTTAAACACGCAAAATTAATTAATAACATGAAAGTTGTTCTTGTTTACTGTGAGATGCCTTGCAATTCTCTGGCTAAGATCCTGATGTGTACCTACCCCTTCTGTTTCATGTAACAGGAAAAAAAAGGTTGGTCCCTAATTGATCTAAGAGATGCTGTACTGACCTTAGGTGGGGGCTGGTGATGTCTTTGGGCGTTGCTTTGGGGACGGGAATACTTTGCAATGAACGACCAGTGCTGGAGCAAAGTCCATTTTATTAGTTATTTGTCTCATGCTAGCTGTGGCTTTTGCTAACGGGCATAACCACAAATAGCACTTGAAAAACTCCAGAAGGCACACTGGCTGCACCTTCAGCTTGCTTCACCCTCAAAACTCCCCAGCACACGATTTCTCCAGCTGGTACGATCGCGCCGGTGTTGAACTAGACTGTGTTTTAGTTGCAAGTAGAGCTGAGGACAAGCTGCATTGCAACCCCGTTTGAGGAACCGGGCAGCGGTCTCAGTCGCTGCTCGCTCGCCGTGGACCCCCAGAGTCCTTGCCCTCAGCCACCCAGGCTGTGCTGGACGGGTTCCCGTTCCCCGGACCCATTCCCCATGGCACCTCCGGCCGCGCTGCAGGAGCAGCGAGAGCTCCTCTCTCTGGTACCTAGTGCTTTAGCATCACCTCTCATCGTAGTTCACGGGGAGGTTTTTCTTTCCGGCTTCAGCGGCAGCTCTGAACGGCAGCAAAGCGCCGAGAGATCATCCCAGCCCTCGCTCCTCTCTGCCATTAAACGTAAAGCTCCCGTCTGGAGCCTCTCTGGCAGTCAGGGATGGAGGCTCCGTTCCCTGTCGGTATTTGGTGGTTGGAGCCTTGAGGCAAGGTGAGGGGAAGAAGAAAACGGTACATTTCTAGTTATTGAGCACTCTGGCTTCTTCTACAAGGCCATCTACACTATGGTTTTCTTGTAAGTCAGATGAAAGAAGAAGCCTGGTACGTGATGACTTTCCTTGGCATAATTTAGCCTGCCTCCCCTCTCGCTCCTGCGCGTTTAGCGCAGGCCAAAGATTGCCCATCTGCGTTTGAGTCTGCTCTCCCCTTTTGCAAAATCCGGTTCAATAAACCTCTTTGAAGATGGCATCTGTCGTGCGCTGCAGCTCAGCGTTTTACTGCTGCGGGCTGTTAAAGTGCTCCTGGTACGCGGGGAGGGGAATGGCAAAGCCTCAGCCTCCGCGCGGGGGGCTCCGGGGGTAAAGTCCTCCGTCACGAATAACCCCGTGCGAAGCGGAGAAGGAAGAAACTGGCTTGGGCTAACCCGAGCTTTCTGTTGCTTGGCCAGTACAAGTTTGGCACAGTAAGTGTTTTAGGACTGAAATAATTACTGATGGAGCATATGGAGCTCAGCAAAGCCCGAGGCAGTTTATAGACTCCTACAGTTTATATTGTGATACATAGGTTAAACCGGTGGCATTAAAAACAAGCTTTCACCAATTAGCTTCCGTTGTAGTTTTCTGCTTAAATCGGACACGGCGCTGCTGGCTGTGCCACGCAATTCAGATGAAAAAAAAAAAGGATTATGGAGGGTTACTGAGAGTTATTGCATACTGGGTGGATTTGTGCTCAGTACAAAAATACCTGCTGTGTTCTTCTAACCTAGTTTGTCCTCTAGTCTTACTTTCCAGGATGTCTGGGTTTAGGTTTGGGCTCTCTTTTCTCTGTGTGTCCTTCACAAGATCATGGGTTTATGTCCATTTTTTCTTACAACATGCCTGGCTCTTCCTGCCAAGCTGTTCCTTACTGTAGTGTAATTATTGAATTAACTGCATATATAGTTTTGAAAAACAAAATGTCTTGCTGGACCTAGCTCTTTGCTCTAGGGAATGTTGGAGGAGAATACCAGGTGATACAGGCCACGTTGTCAAGTACATTTAAGCATCCAAAAAGGTCATAAATACATGGTGGGAGTTCAGAATAATGAGACCAGATTTTCAGGGGCTTCTCGGTGGGAGCTGGGGGTCTGCTTGGGTGTCCCTGAAGTTCATAGAAGGTGTTTGTCCAAATCTTTACAGATCCAAATGATGTTAAAAAATGAAGAATAAATGAGAATAAATAACCAAATGAGAATAAATAACCAAATCTAGAACAAAAGGAAGATTAGACTATCCTGATTTACAATTCTGCATTGAGTGAAGCCACAAAATCCTGCCAATTTTTTAGCTGTTGCTGAATTGTGGCAAGTTCATAAAATCCTGTTTAGGGCCTTAATATACAGATCTACTGTGTTACACTTGGAGACAGACTCGAAGGTGTAGGTCTGCGAATGTCGTTCACTGATTAAATTTGCAAAGCAAGTGTAGGTCCTGGGAGGACAAACCCGGGGACTGACAGAGGTGATGTGGTTGGTCCCAGCCCACGGTAAGGAGCCGTGCTGTCTTTGAACGTGAAATCCTAGTGTTGGAGGGGTTTATTCTGCAGACTGAAAAGAGGCATTAGAGTTCTTTATTCAGCAATCAGGAAAAAAAAAAAATTGTGTATGTCAGAAAAATGCATTTATATCTTTATTTTTCACTTGTGCATGAAAAGGATCAATGAGAACAAATGCTTGGTGCAAACATTACAGATGATAAATTATTTTGTATATCTTTTTCACAAAGCATAGGAAGCAGTCAAGTAAGACCCAGCAGCTAACTATCCCAGTGTTTCAGGCACTAATAAAATCTTAACACAATTCTTAAACCCATGGTTCTTCCCCAGTCTAAGATACATAGGAAGGCAGATAATTTAAGTTATTTCATCTCAAACTGAGAGTTTTACCTTTTAAAAAACGGCAAACTGATTTACAAGGTTTCTCCTGTAAGTCCCTTAAAGTAAATTACCTGTCACAAGGGTTGTGGATCCTTGTCTGCATGTTTGAATAAAATGTGTAACAGATTTATGGCATTAATAATGGGGCTGTCTTGGAAACCTCTCAATTTGCAACAGTAAGAGTGGAAAGATGTCAGTTTGGTTATTTAGCACCCTGCCTGTCTTTCTTCTGAAGTTCTGAGAAGAACTCGGCTGCTGATTATTTAGGTTCTTCTCAAGAGCATTGACCTTTACTGGAAAGCCTAAAAATCCTGTTACCCGAAGGGAGAGTCAGCCCTGGCAAAAGTGGATGAAAGAGGAGAGAGCTTGGAGGAATTGGGTGGTCCCGTAAAGCAATGCCTCATCGTTAGGTTTTATTATTTTTTCTCCATTCCGTGAAAGCTCCACTTTTTTGTGCCACTCATACCTATTTTGCTGAACAGAATAATTTTATCAGAAAAGCTTAGAATGAGAAATTTTTTGGCATCCCAAACTTTCCCCACCCAAGGAAGAAATATCCACCTGTCAGTGGCTGTTTCTGTGACAGTCGCCATACAGGAAAGTTAGCACGCAATAAAATGAACCAAATATTGTGGGAATGTAGGAGCAGTCTTGTCTTCATCTTGTCTTCATTCCTGATGGATTTTATGTGAATTCAGAGTATCCACTTCAGCCCAACCATGAAACACTTTCTGGCCATCCTGGCATCTCCTCCTCTTTGGACACCCTCCCAGCATCCTGATTTCTGGTGGGGACCTCCCCGGCCTCGGCTGTCCTCCCGTAGGACTTTCCAGCCCTACCTCCCCAAAACCAGGAGTGTCCGTCGCCGCCCAAGTCCCGGTCCATACGGCTGGCGGGAGGTGCTGAGCGTACGAGGCGCAATGCCCAGCAGATGAGGTGAGGATACGTATTTTCATTTTCTTGCCCAATTCTTCAGTTGGCAAAAAGCTCCAGATCAACTGACTGATTCAAGCCATGTGGATAAAATTTGTTACCATTCCTGCAGAAATGGAAATAATGAAATTGCTATTTTAGAGCCTTTCTTTAATAAAATACGCTATCATCAGACTAACATTGTTTCTCTGCAGAAATTCATATACTCGTGTGTACATCTCTGAAATTAGACTGGAGCACTTGAAATAAAATCTTGCACTTTATGAACAATTCCAGCTGGGGCCTGCTGTAATGATACTTCTATATCAGACAGGGATGAGTGTCACCACAAAATAGAAGTGCCTGCTCTTCCTTGCATGCATAGGCTATTGCTTTACATAAATGTGTGTTGCAGAGCCCCAGTGACATGGCCTGTATATCTTACTCATCTGAAAGGAGTTTACATTTCATTCTCGTTTATCTGTAAACAATCCACACGGCTCCGCGGCAAGTGAGAGATGGATGGAGTCACTGATGGGAAATTTAATGCGGATCTGAAACGCATGCAGAGACATTCCGATATACATCCTCTTTTTTTTAACCAGATCAGGTCGCTAGAAGCTTGGACGAAAGCATCGTTCTCCTTCGATGACGGGACGGGTCGTACGTGGGCAGAGCTGCCTGCGGGAACCGGAGCGCAAGGTCTCGGAGCTGGGCAGCAGGGCCGGGAGCCCCTACCGAAACCCCGTCTTCTCAAAGCTGTCAAAAGATGGCAAGGTCCGTGGTTTGAGGAAGTCAGACCTTCCCGTCCTGCGGGAACGAACGTCCTTTTGCCCATCTTTGGCACTTCTTTTTGCTCAACTTCATGGAGTTCCTGTTGGCCCATTTCTCCAGCAGGTCGAGGTCCTTCTGTACGGCTCATAAAATCTCTTCTAACCTTCTAACCCTCTTCCCTTGGGTCACTGGGTAAGATCTGGCTGGTAGTAGTCGAACTTTTTCAAATTACATCATGACGCTTTATTTTTTTCTCTCGCTATTTATGTCATCGTGCCCTGATGTATCATTGGGATGAAAATCACGCGGGTAGTTCACAGCCTGTGCTGTCGTGTTGTGCTTTCACCCGGTGTGCGAGGTGAGCGTCTCTGGGAAGACCACCAGGAGAAAATCACTGGAAACCCTATGGTTTTACTGGAAAGCTTTCCCTGATATTTTACTAATATCACTTCCAGGTGCCAGAGGTATTTAGGGAATGAACATGAAGTCTTTAACAGTAGTGTAATAGAACAGGAGATGGGTTTGCCCTTAACCCAGGATGCACTGACTGGTAAAGCTTTCCCTCATTTTCAGTAGGTGGAATGGGAGACACTGGTAATATCTCCAACACAATGAGGTTTTAGGAAATGTGCTGAAATAGAAAAGAAATTCTTGAAATGCAGCAGTTGCACTTCAAAGTGGAATCTCATTCACGAGTCAATTAATTCACTATATTCTATGCTTACACACAAACACATGTAATAAGGCCAATGTTAAACCATTTCATACTTAAACTAAAAAAAAAAAAACAAACACCAAAAATAAGAAAAGAAAGCCAGAGAGACCTGCATTATGAAAAATAAGAAAAAACATCTGAACAATTGCTGCAACACTTTTGAAAATACCGACTTAAAAAGCCTTTATTTTTGATAGAGACCACAGCAGGTTTCAGTGCCGTCGTTTCACCGCAAGCTGACCACGTGCATGGAACTTATTTTAACAAATCCCCAAAAAAATCAGCCAAGGGAATTCCTTTCTGGGGAGCGAGGTCAGCCTGCCGTGCTCCCGGGGATCTCCCCGGGGCTGAGAGCCGCAGCTCAGCCCAGCGGCTCCTGCTGAGCGCCGATCCTGCGCCGCCGTACCTTCACGGCTGGCAGCCAGGTTTTCCTCCGATACGTGCTGTTAATCGCTGGAGAATTATGCAATAGAGAGTTAAGCAACCATAAATAGCTTTGGAGATGGGGACGGTTGGATAGTGTCCGCTTCAGCACGGCTCTGTAAGCTTTCGTCCCTTGTGCAATTTAAATATAGACATGTCGGCACCTGGCTTTTGAAATTTTGCCTTGGAGGTTTACGCTAGCCCGTAGGTGTATCCTGATATATAGGTGTATGCCTAATCCAGAGGAGAGAACAAGAGGGAGTCAGGCTGGGAGGGACATGCACACCTGAAGGACGTAGCAGAATTATTCCAGAGAGAGACAAGGTGACCTTTCCAACGTTTCTTTGCCGCACCGAGGAGTGGAGGAGCCACCGCTGAAGCCTGCTCTTGCAGAGTGGGAAAAGCTGCCTGGGCCAAATCCGCGGCACAGGTAGCGAAGCCGAGCGCTCTCCGCTTCTCCGCAGCCCGCGCGGGTGCTCCGGGGCAGCACTTCTCCAGGAGGGAAACGCGTTCTCCTCCGGCAGGTCAGTGAAGGGGAATGTGCACTGAGGGTTTCTCTCTTAGTTTTCTGGCCACAAAGAAAATAAAGAATATGGTTCTGAATTTTGCCTACAGACAGAACTGGTATAATTTGCACCTCGTTTGCTTTGCTAGAAGGTTTTGCTGCTTTATGTATGTGGGCATATTTGAAGTAAAGGCTGTAGTTACGCTGGGTTAGAAGAATCATATTGATGTGAGTTAGCGAAATTTGAGAAGTATGTTGGAACAGTATCAGTCATCTTTGTAGCGGTATAGGTGGTATAAACTTGAGAGAGCTTTTGCTAGTAGCAGTGAGGGGATAAAAAATTACACGCGGAACTGAGATAGTCCAGACCAGTCTGAGGATGGTGCTGTGCCATCCTGCTTCGCTTGCAGCGTGCGAAGAATTCAATCCTAAATGAACTCTGCAGCGTCGTTCTGTGCTGGGCAGTGACTCTGCCAGCACTGATGTTGGAGAGTCACACACGTATTTTTGTCCTCGTGGCAGAGCTGTAGTTAACAAAAAAAACCCCTAAGACAACACCACAGACAACCTTGAAATTGTTAATGCATTCTAGAAAATGTTAATGGAAGACCAACATTAATATGATTATTTCAACACTATTAATAGTCCCAAAGTAGTATTTCTGTATCGTGCTATTTAATGAAATATCAGTGCTGGGTATTTTGGCTTATTTGCAAACCTCCTGCCACCAGGATCTGAAGGAAAAAAAAAAAAAAAAAATCACTTCCAGTGGAGTAAGAAGTAAGGCATGCATAGAATATTACATTTCCACAATAATTTATATTGCATTATTTTTAATTACATTAGCTTTCCTGCCACGTAATTACTCTGCAAATGTATTCCTGAGTAAAAAAGATGTTTAGGTTTGTTTGCACTATCTTCCATTCCAAAAGTGTAACAGTACTTTTTGGTATTTTTTCTATGTGCATAACTTAACTGGGAAAATTGTTAGATGTTTAAATGCAAACCACAATTCTCATAATCGTGTGTGTTCTTTGGTGAGTTGAGGTTGCTTTCGCTGTTGCTGATTGCATGGCTCAGTTCATGCTGTGCTGCAGATTTCACGTGGAGTGCTGTACTGGCCAGGAAACTTATTTTCCTAAGAAAATAAGCAAATGGGACTTTAAAATGAATGCACTAGGAAGGTCACCTCCACTACTGTTGTAAAAGGGGAATTTCTGTGAGGGGGGATGATGATATACCACAATTAAAAATACAAAACCATAGAGAAAGATACACCTGGTATCGACTTGGCCTCATGCAGAATCAATCAGTTGATTCATTTTCTCAGTTGCACCAACTTCTATTGCATATGGTTGCTACAATAGGGTTTTATCCAAATGTTGTGATTTAAGTAGCATCTAGGTAATATCTACGCTTGTTACCTTGCAGTAATTCAAGATTAAGTGATACCTATAAAATGTGAAGCTTGCTTGCTTGCTTGATGTCTAGATTAAATTATCATAATTTAAAATTAGACTGTTCGAATCTATTAGGGCCACACGCGGAGCTGTTAATTTAATTTCTTTACTTTATTACATGTCCATTCAAGTAGCATATATGGTCCTTTCCGAGGAGTGCGACACTAATAATGTAAGTACAGTGAGAAAGGAAATTAGCATTAAGATTTGATGTGGTTTTTCTATTGATCCTTCATTAGATGTTTTCAGGGGTCTGCTGCTAAGCCAGGTGGAAGTCCTGGACAGAGGAAATGAGCTGCTCAGGGTCTGGGAAATCAAAATTGCATTTAGCATCTGCAGAGTCTAAGGAGATTCTGAGAAGATTTTCCTTTCTTTTCCCAGCGGCCTAATACGTGGCACTGTATTGTAGAGAAAGAGGTAAATTGGTCCCTTAATCAGCACTCGGGTATGATTCACTGATTTTGACAGAAAAGTGGATATTTAGGGCTATTAAGTGTGAGTGTCTGACCTGGGGACATTAAGAGGTGAGAGGAGTCGTACTCCTGCAAGAATGACCTTGCCCAAATTTAAAGGCAAACCTTAACATTAGTAATTTTGGAGTTCTAACGCTACGTAGTTAACAAAATATTACTGATCCCTGCCATGAAATTTGGGGTCTTGCTGTGCTGCTGTAAAAGTAACACAGGGCTTTGTCATATTTTCCATATGCCGGAGAGGATTTTGAAGGGTTTTCCTTACTTGACCGTGGTCTGCACTTACCTCCCCCGTCCACACCGCGCTGCGCCTGGGTGATACCTTCCTGCCATTAATTGGGAGGTTTGCTCCGTTTTGCCCCCGTGTGCCCTTTTCCCGGTCTTCCTTGGACCGTACGAGCCTGTGTCTGGCTTTTGTGTGTCCAAGGAGCTGGAGAGGGTTTAGCTGTCTCTGATGTGCGTTGAGTCTGTCTCCAGGGAACAGCCGCATCCTTCCCATGGGATGCGAAACACCAGTGCAGCGTACCGGCAGCATCAGTAATACTCTCAAATGCTATGGGATCTTGGATCGCTTTTTGTTATAAAACCATTTTATTCAAAGCTGTGCAATTAGAAAAGTTCAAAATCTGTAATTTACCTACCAAGTAATGTGCAATATTCATTCCTGGATTTGGAGTTTTTCTGTACTCATGCAAACTAAATGAAAATAAAGCTGTAATATCCAGCAGGGCATTAATGCTGAATTGCTGCTTTACATATATTGCTGGAATTTAAACACTATGCAAGAACCATAACCAGAAAGTTAGAGGCATGCTCTGCTTAAGCAGCAGTCTGCTAATTAGATCTCTGAGCCTTGAAGTAACCTTGTCTGCGTTTTGTGTAGGTTTTTACAAGGAAAATCTTTAAAACCTTCCTTCATAATATAAGTGTCGAATTTGCTTCAGAGGGCTTTGACACAGCAGTAAAAACCACACTATAATATTTGTAATATAAAATTTACTGTGCGCAATATCATTTATCACTGTCACGGTGATTATCTGCCTCTAATTAGGAAAGAGCAGAGAAATCTATCAGCCCTCAGTCACCACAGCAGTCGGGGGGGCTGGCTAACCTCGCCCCTAAACCCCGCCGGCAGAAATAACGCTTTTCCGCTCAAGCCACGTGGCTCTCTCCCGACACCTGCAAGATGCCGGCTAACAAACTCATTAAAATGTGTTTTTTAAATTCCTGCTGCAAATTACCGTGAAGCGTTCTTCATCAGTTAAAAACGGTAAGAGCGTGCGTCTTTCCGCTGGGGCGGCTGCGGGCCGGGCCCGGCTCTCTGCTCCTCCTGAGGGCTCGATGCCGGAGACGGTGGTGGCACGAGACGGTTGTCCTGAGGACCAGGAGACGGCCCGCGTCGCTGAGGCGTAAATGGGAATTTGGGGTGATTGCAACCTGGCGTTCCCAAAATCCTCCACGGGAGCGTCTCGTGGTGTCCTGCCTTGCAGACGTGCCCTCCGCTTCCGTGGCTCCATGCGTGCAGAGAGAGGCTTGCCGTGGTGGTGGTTGTTTCACCGCCGGATCCTTCCGTTTCGTCCGGCAAAGCCGTGGCAGCAGTGATGTCCCTGCGTGGAGGGAAGCACGAAGCTTCCTCTTTAAAACAAAGCAGCAATGCTGCTGGAGAGCCCTCCGTAAGGTCAAAGCAGGAGTTTGAACAGCTGTTTAAAATAGATGTTTTTCTGGAGACTACGGAGGGAAAAAGCGTTTGGCTTCAATTCAGAAAGGCATAAAAATGAACGCCTCGATCCTTCTGTATTCGGCACCCAGTTGAGCATTTACTTGGGATCAGAACTCAAGCTCCTGAAATGGCACTTCTGTGTCCGTCCGGATCCAGAGGGGGAGCACAGGAGTGGGAAGGAGCAGAGCAGGCTTGAGTGATGCTCACATGGCAAAGAGGCACCGGAGCCCACGGTTTTAACTATTTCCAGAGGTTTATGCAACGGGATTTGATTTGTTTGGTGATGTATTTCAGTCTACATAACCCCAAGCAAAAAAATACCCAAGACCGTGCTTTAACAGGTTGAACAGCTGCCCTGAAACGATCAGCGGGGTGGGAAGCGAGCCAGATTGCACTTCATGTTGATACGGCCGGCCGGTTTGGGAGAGGCAGGGGATCGCTCCGACGGCTGTCCCACCCTGCGACCGGCGTGGGATGAGGAAGACGCGGGACCCGTCTCGCCCTAAGCTGCTGCTCGGCGTCGTCCCGATGCGCGGTGAGGACAGAGAGCCTCACGCACCCCACTGAGGACTCCAGACCGCTTTGACCTCCCCTCCGAGAGCCACCAGCCGTGCCAAGGGGCACTTCGGCCTGCTCGGATCCGGCTCCAGGCCGTCGGGAGCCGCGGCAGTGCAGGCTCAGCCTGAGCTGGTAGGTTCTGCTGGGAGATGAGCTCTGTGGGCTGCACGTGACCGTGTAGGCTTGGCCATACGGGGACCGTGGCCAACCCCAAGGAGCCGCCCCACCGAGCCGGCCGCGGCGGCGGGGAGGAGAAGGGAGCCGAGCCCGGGGAGCACCAGCCGTCGCCTCCCCACGGCTTTGCTGCGTCTCTTCGGCTGGCACAAGCGGTGAAACAGCCACCGGCTGTGGATCCACCACTGCGAAGTGGAATAAAAAGCAAAAAAAGAAACCCGAGTACTTTTCAGCTGGCAGAAGAGATTGCACAGAACGTCCGTGCTGCGGCGAGGAACGAGCCGTCGTTTGCGAGTGCAGCGGGCACCCCTGTTTGTGCCCAGCAGCAGGTCCCCGGCGCGACGCTGCCGGGCCCGGCCGTGGCTCGGAGGCAGCTGCCTGCAGCCGGAGCGGCCGCAGATTTCCAACATTTCCTTACGAGACGGACGTTTGCTGCATGTTGCTTCGCGGTTCCGCGCAGCAGAACGCGATCCCTGCCGAGACCGGGGCTGCTCTGGAGAAGGTTGTTAGTGGACTAATGCCATCCAGGGCGGAAGGTTTTCTGGAATATCTTTGTACCTGGAATAACCCCAGCACCGACGCGTTGGACTCAGCACATTAGTGTTTTGCCGGGATAGGTATTTCGTCGAGGGCTGGTGTAAGCTGTAGCAGCAAAGCTCATTTTATGCCCCTATAAATGGCATGCGGACAAGGCAGATTTGCTGGTGTAGCTTATCAGTGCTGGACCACTATCAGCAGACTTTTCCTAGCAGGCACCTATCCTCAATTTAGACCTCGTCCCTCAGCCCACTGTATACCCAGAGTTTTGAAAATCTTGGAGTAACTTGCTGAAGGCCTTTTATCCAGCACTGCTTTTAAGCGTTTAATATTTAAATACCTTTTAATCATCCTAATATTCTTATTATCGCCTACACGTACCGCTGTTCCCTGGGGTCGTTGTGGATGCAGGTCGACTGGGGAGGGCCCAGTGGCAAACCGCTCTGCTTCCACCCTGATGCCGGTCCTGGGTGCATCCCCCACCGCAGTGATGCCAACAGGCCATAGTGGTTTCACAGTAACAGTCCAAACCCTGTTTAAATGTACCCCTGGCAGAGGGTGGAAAGAATGCAAAGCAAGATATACCCAGCTCTTCCAATGGCTGTTAAGGGGTGAAATATAATTTATATTTTTCTACAATAGTACAGTGAGTTACATTGCTATATGAAAATGCCAACAAGGCTATGGTATTCTATTAATAATGAGCATGGAAAAAATTATCTGCAGATGACATTTTTTAATTGAATTGCAATCTAATATCCCAGTAATATATTACAATAATAAGAATATTAGGATGATTAAAATATATTTAAAACCTGAGCCATCTGAAATGCTAAGATCCGGTGCTGGGTAAAAGGCACATGATGTATATGTGTCTCGCTGATTCTCAAAAACGGGCAGGTAATTTGGTGGTGGTTGGCTCTGCGGTGTCATAAAGCTCCTCTCTGATGTGTGCTAGAAGTCTATTTGTTGTCAGCTTTAAACGTTTCTTCCCAACAACAGCAGTACTGCGGGCTACCTTAAGTGCAAGCATAAGCTATAATATATTTTGCATATGTCTAACAGAATAACGTAAGTAATGATCGCGTGGAAAAACCTTAGTTCCTTCCTCATTTCCTCCGGGAGAGAACTAGGTACTCGGCATCAGAGCCAAAATCCTCTGGAGCGAGTGAGAGGATTTCTGTTGGTGTTGGTGAATTAAACTCATTTATATGCATTTAGGATTGGTGACTCGCCTAAATACCACAAAGACAGCATGGGATGCACAGGCAGGGAGCAGGTTGACTCCGATGTGATGTAAATGACATTTGTTTGCCCTGGAGTTTTGATGAATCACTTAAACCGACCCATCCTATGCTTCTGTATAGCTCATACAATTCCATCACCCATCACGTTAATTACTGGCAGGTAAAGTATTTGCCGTGAAAGCTGCAGGTAGGAGAAATATCGCACTGGCCCGTAGAACCTGCTGTGCATTAGTTATCTTGTCAGCTTCCTTCTCGTTAGCAGAAATGCAACAGCCTGCAAAGTCAAATACATATAAAGTATATAATTCTATATGTAAAATATGTAATATTTTATATTCGTATAAGCCCTGAAATGGACTTTCCTGTTTGATTTCGATAGGAATAAAGGGCACGACTTTGTTAACTGCATCCCTTAGGAAACTCAAGGACAATATATACGGCACCCTGCTGGTAGCGCGGCATAGAGAATCCCAGCCTCTTCTCACCCTCACCCTTCCTTCTTTCCCTTTTCCCTCCACTCTGTATCCAAACAGACCACCTTCCACTGAGTGATCCAGGAAAACCGTCCATCGTTCAGCTTTCCCAGTGCCATGAGGTTCAGTCCTCAGGCTGAGAAGCACAACAACCTTCTGTTGCCACAATCTATTATAAAATTTATTATGCCTTAATTGATCTTTAATCGTCCCGGCTTGGTTAGCGCTTATTTATTACCGAATAACACGTACTCCAGAACCCATTGAAATAAAACCTTTTGCAGGACCGAAACTGCTGACTGAAGACTCTGCTACCAGTCACAGGGGAAAACAGCACAGACAGCATCCCATTAGGTGAATGCCTATAAAGAAGAAGCCAGCCTTCTGTGAATGGAAAGATAAAATGCAGTCATAATTTAAACTCTTTGATACAGTAAACAGTCAGAATATGTTTTGCAAATTCCTTACCATAGGGGTGAATCACTCCCAGTTCACTTACTGCACAAATACCGGGCTTGTCAAAGAAAAAGTGTTTCTTGTGCGTTTCCATTTTGGAATTAAATGGGTTTGGGGGGAAGGGCGTATACTGGTGTGCTTTGGGGGGGGCGACTGCGTGTGCACCGATACGTACAGGAGTTCACACGTTCGTATACTGTGGCCAGCTGAAAGGCTGCTGCGGAGGCTGCCGATCCAAGAACCTGGAAATCATCCTGTGCCAGGTTTTACATTAGGAAGAATTAAAATAAATGGGGTTGCGGGCAGCGGTAACCACCCCAAACCCTTGGTCATCGGCAGACGTCGAACCCCGGGTTTTGATCGCCGAAGCAGAGCGCTGGGTGGGAGCTGCTGGTGCCGCGGGGAGAGCGGTGGCTGGCGCGGCGGTGGGTCTGGTGGGACGGGGAGGGGAGGGGGTGCGGGGCTGGAGGGGGGGGGCGCGGACTGCGCAGGAGGCGGCTCGTAGGGCCAAGACTTCGAAATAACAACGCGGTTTGGGAAGATGCCAAGAAAAGGCAAACAAGGCAAGAAAAGAGGAGAGTTTAGGAAAAAGATGGAGCTTTCCGCTCCTGCCCCCCCTCGGCGGGGCTCTGGGTGCCCGTGTGCCCCATGGGGGGGGTGGGGGGGCTGGCTGGCTGGGAGCAGCCTCCACTCGATGCTCACTATAGAGAGATTTTATTTCCAGTTCTTACGCCTTTGCCAAACCGAATCTGTTTGAGCTGAAATGTCGCATGCCAGGAACCTGCTGAAAATGAATTTGTCTTTTTTATTTGCTTTCTGGAAACCGCAGTGAGAATTGCTCAGCAGCTTTCGGTAACAAGATTAGAGAAATGTCCAGTGTTTAGTCCATGCTACAGAAAAAAAATCTTGTTAATACCACTACAGTGTGAAGCTTTAATACTGGGTGTTTTGCAGTATTGGACTTAAACCTGGCAGTTGGGCTGCACTTGGAGTCAGGAATTTTTTTTTATGAACTTGCTATACGTATAAGAAATTAACCAAAATTTGAGAAAATTATGAGTCTTTGACAACGTTGCTTTGTGTGTGCAGGGCAAGGTGGTCAGCAGAGAGAACTTAGTGGGGATGTATCCTAACTGCCTGCTATCCCGTAATTCCTACAGTCATACAGACTTCTGGAATGCTTCGCATCACCAAATTTTATAAGTCACTAAAGTCACAGTGATGTTTCCTTCTTCCTTTCCCAATTCTTTTTTTTTTATTTGTATTTTCTACGCAGAATTACATTGATAGTAAATTCCCACTTGGCAGAGCAGCAGGCGTCAAGTATAATCATTTATGACTCATTAGCGTGGTGCAAATTCCATGAACGTGGAAGTCAGTCATCTTGATTTGGAGAAATACAAAGCTTGCAACCTTTGGTTGTGCTGAGATGCTGGGGTTTAAAACTACAGCTTTGGAATGATAGATTATTTCTACGCCACCTGCAAAGGGTTCAAGAGATTTAGGTTTTATTTTCTCTAGGAGTTGAGAATCAAAGTCTGTTAGGGATGTTTGAAAATGTTTGGGTCATGGCACTTACTAAGAAAAGGGTATTGGAGTCGAATCCTGCTTTGGGGTATTGCATGGGAATTCCTGTGCCTCTGCAAACCCAAGCAGGTCAGGCTTGCTGCCACGATCCCCTTTCTCCTTCTTCCCAGGGTATAGTAAAGAGATGCTACAGTTCTTGATGTGCTTACATATTCCAGTACAAGGAATTTTCTGGGTACTGCTGGTTGGAAGTAGTCGATTACTGAATTTACTGAATTATTTCACTACGTATTTGAGTCAGTGGCTTTGGTCTCCAAGAATAAAAATCCGCTGGTGATGGCAGGTTTCCGTGAGAGCCCGAATGAATCCTTCACCGCAAACAGGGATGGCTGATGGCATCCTACCATTGCAGTGCCAGCCGGCTCCTCTCTAGGAAATCATTATGAATAATTACACTTTTTAATTATAGCTCCACTCAGAGCCTCACGTATGCCCTTAAACAGTACTCAAAATCCTTGACATCCTGCACGGGAAGTTTCTCTGCCTGGTGGTGATTTCAGGGGATTTAACTCAGTTTATAATCTCACTTTAGCTTAAAGCTCGAGTGTTAGAAATAAGCTGAAGGGAAGCACTTTTGTGCTGTTTTCCATAACAAAATGTCCTCGATCTGCATTGCATAAACACTCGGACAAGCCCTGCCAGCTAGAGAGCCTGACCTTTTAGGGTTACAATTAAATCCTTTGCTACCCTGCCTTTTATTTCGACTTTTCTGGTGGGCAAAAAGTTTCAGCGCTTTAATTTGTGAAAAGCCTGGGAGCTAAGGAACACGACAGGGAAGAAAAGCAGCAATCATGGCTTTGTCATCTGAGGGGGAGGCTGACCCTTGTGTCCTATCAAATTTAGTCCTAAATATATTTTACCTTTATTGTAAAATGCCCTTCAGCTGGCACAAGAGTTCTTTGTGCCCTGAGTTAATGCATTCAACAGCACAGGCTCCTTAAGGTGAGAATTGAATCTTGTTGCCCCTTGACAGAGATGGAATAATAGTGTAATGCAACAGAACGTTTTGAAATGCTAATACTTGCCACCTGCAACTTAATTTTATTTTTTTTCTTATTGCCTTTTTTATGACATTTCACAGTCCCATAGTCTCAATAGATGGATCTGCATCATAAAAATGACACAGAGATGATTTAAGAAGGATAGTCAGTCTGAGTGAAACGGATGGAGTGCTTTAAGAGTGTCAGTTTAGCACCTATTACATAGGGTCAATGTTCATTTTCAATACATCATTAAAGCATCCTGTTAAATCACTCAGAAAATGTTCATGTTCTCCTTTTTGAGCCACCATGTTAGATTACAGGGATAATGAAGTGTAACTGCACATAAATGGCAGTATTACACAAGCATATTTTATTGTTTTCAGGGCCACTGTTTTAGGTTATTCTGAATATGAAACATTAAAAAATCCACAGTGAAATACTGAGTACCTCCTTAGGTGATAGTTCCCATACTTACGTTTGCAGTCAGCTACCAGCTCCATCAAATTTGATATCTAGTGAAGTCATTTTCCCACTCTATCAGTTTTACAATATACAGTGTTCACTAAACTAATATCAATAAAATCAAAACTGCCCTCAGCCTGGTAGCTAGTTCTTAAATTACATTACAGAAGATGTATTTCTATTATTTTGAGAAGAACCTGGGAAGCTCAGTTATTTCAATAGAAGTCACTTTGCCAAGGTCATTTCAAGTGCAAGGTGATTTTTGCTGGCTCCAGATGCTATTATCAGAGCAGAGGCTCAGTGATACCTCTGTCGTGATTAAAATTTTGATTATCAGGTAAGTCATTGTAGTCTATCCCTAACACCGACCCTTCCCACAACACGTGCCGGTAACAGCTTGGTATGAACCTGGATCTTATGGTCAGCATATACTACTAATACTGAAAGTATTAACTTCTGTTGTACGGAAATAGGGAGCACAATGCTGGCTTCACCCTAGCAGGGCGAGAAAAAAATGTCAGGTTCCCTCAGGCTTATAAAATATTTATTTTCTTTTATTGCATTTTGTAATGGAAAACATGGCTTTTATTTACAGAAAGGTGATGAAAGTATGTCCCGAGGCACCCATTCTTCATCCCACCTAATCCAGGACATCTAACTGAGAGGTTTAAATTAACACCTCGGTTACTTTGGGCTTTCACTACCTTTGCTAGTCAGAGATGGATACCTCAGACTTTCTCTGTGTTAATTATGGAGGGCACCTCCAGTTCCAAAGTCCTAACTTGTAGACCACATCTACCGGGAGTCATCGGCTCTGTTGGTTCGGATAGTGTCATTTTGCTGTGTTATAAATAACGATATATGAAGGCAGAGTGAGCTGTGATGTGGGAACAGAAAGTTTGGAGAATATCGTTATGAGCAGGTTGGGAAGCTGCTGGAGAAGAGGAGCGGGCTGAGAAGCGGGGTGCTGGGGTAGGGCCTAGGGACAGCTATCCCAGAGGGTGGGAGCAAACTTGGACAAGGTCCGGCAGATAATTGGGCCATATTTTCAGGAGAGCGTTGGTTTGCCCCATTTTTTCTGGTTGGTTTTTCCTTACATAGAGCTGCAGTTGCGGAGGTCATATCATTTTCATCCCATACGTCAGGCAGCCGAGCACGCTGTAGGTCATGACACGGCGGCCTTTCTTCTAGTTTTCTAACGTTCTTCTCCTCCGCTCCAAGTTAGTGCAGACGTCCTCTTCGTCTGCAGCGCAGACAGAATGGACCAGCACGCGACAGAGCCATGAGGGGCTTTGCAGAGAGTAGGAATCGTGATGGGAACAGCTCCGGGGTGGAAGTGGCACAGATGAGCGGAGCAGAAGGTGGCACTTTGTGACATGGAGCTGGGGAGAGCGAAGGAGCTTTCCAAGGCAGCTAATGATGCAGGCACTGCAGATTTTTTAATGCTTCAGTTGGGAAATTCCTACCATTAACAAGACGTTTGTCTTAATGACAGGCTTATTTTAGAAAACGTTCAAAGCTAATAACTATACTCAATAATGATAGTGAACATTATTGAGTTTTCCCCATTCACCTGTAAAGGATTGTAAAAGACTTCTACCCTACTGCCAATAAAGTCTTCTGCAGGCTATATACTCTGCTGCTCAGCTCCTCTAGAACCTTCTTACCAGGACTTGCAGGGAAACGTTACTTGAGAAGGTGCTGGTTCACAAAACAAGGAAGAGTTATGGAAAAAAAGGATACTTAAGTAAAGGGTTTTTCCTGTTACAAAGAAAACAAAGGTGATCTGCAATGGGAAACTGTTATGCGAGGCTCATATTCCTTATTTCTGTTCCCAAGAGCAGTGGGTATTTAAGCACATGCTGTTCCTTCTCCAGGACAGATTTACGTGGGTTTGAGCATCCTTTCAGGAAGGGGACCATGGCTCTGCCGTTCTTTTTCTAGTGCCAGCCCCCAGCCACGGTTCAAGGTTGGCACAAGTTCTCTGTCCCCTCTTCCCCCCACCTCTCCCGAGCTGGGGGGAATAAGCCCTTCGGTGTGAACTGGGGTTGGGGAGCTGCCTGCTATCCAGGTAGGGGGAACCTTCATTTGGGTCCAGGGAAGGACATTTACATTTGTGTTTTTAGAGCAAATTACTTTCTACAGAGTCAGTAGAAATCATCCCATGAACTATGGAATTTGGTCCTGATTCAGAGACAATTTTCTTGTCCTTTCAATTTATTTTGTAGCCTTCCCTGTGGAAACAAGCCAGCGTTCCCTCCATATTCTTGACTTCAGTTAATTGCCTGAAAAAAATATTTTTGAAGATCTGTTTGGTTTATTTTATGAAGCTGCTCTGAGTTCTCCAGTCTGCCCATATTTCCTTATTATAGCACTCTTGTACTCCTTGCAAGTGTGGCAATATATCAGTATTACCAGGTCTCCAATCCTTTTGCATTTCGAAAGCTTCAGTGGGTAATCCCGGTATTTTCCTCTTAAAGTAGTGAAGACTTTATTTATGCCCTACCCTCAACCTTTCTGATCTTGGGCCAGTTTTGGGGCTGCAGTATCCGTTTTACAGGGCAGTGACTCTTTGCTCCTTGCCACGGCCACCTAGGGTATAGTAAGCAAGAAGAGAAGTCACAATGTTTTGTTTGTTTTCTCATGGCATAATAGTTTTGCTTTGATTTCGTCATTGTGCACCAAATGGTGGTCTCGAAGGTTTCTGTTCTAAATAAATAAATTAATAAATTAATGCTCACCTCCTGTTGAGTGTTGCACATGGCTGCAGCAGTTAGAAGCTGCTCCCTTGATAGGTTCTCTGCTCATGGGCTAATTATTTCATGTTTGTCTATGCTGATCAGCAGCTGATCTGTGCAGCTGCAGTTTCTTGTGTCATGCAAAACTTCTGGAAGACAGTTCTAGCCTTCTTCATGGGTTACTCTGCTTCTAGACTTCAGGAAGCCTATTGACCTTCGTGGTTTTCTGTTGCACGGAGAAGGGACCGCGCTTGCCCCAACTCCAGCATGCAGTATGTAGCTCCAAATTTCTCCCCCCGGCACGGAGGGCTGTCCCCAGGCCACCACTGGCCATGGCTCATTTCACGATTTGTGAAGGCAAGGCCATGAAGGTGTCCACAGCGGCTGCCGTGTCCTGCAAAACTGGTCGGTCATTAAAGCATCTGGAGCACAGGAGCTCCTGCGATAAATACAGCCAAAGAATTTAAGTATTACCTTGAGGATTACTGTACTGTCTGATTTAATTCTTCTGGCATTTTACTGACAGGTCAAAGACAAAAGTGAATCTGTTAAGAAGCATTGTACTTGCTCAGAAATGTTGCGGCTGAAGCTTTTTAAAGGATTGTTATTCAGCCTGTTGTATGCAACTCCGTACAGCCATCAAATCTGCTAGCAGCTAGCCCTCAAACATCTTCTCGAAACCTTTGAACCAACGATCTGTATAATATGTCTTGTCATTTCTACGGCTAACCTTGTTCCACAAATGAGCTTAATGCGAATTAGTCAGAAGGAAGCGTTGTATCTCGTTTAGTACAAACACAAGATCCTGAGCACCAGCATAATGTGGTTGTAGGTGCTCAGACGTGGTCTGATGGCTTGGACAAAGTGGCACTTGTATCTGTGGGGCAGCATAGCTCTTCCTCCAGTGAAACCCAGCCGAACAGAACCGTTTTGTCCTGATTCATATACATCCCTGCATCTAAATGTTATGCCACTGTAAAACAAGATACTAGGGGATAAAACTTTAAAGGTTGGTAATAAAAAGGTAATAAATGGGGATATACAATAGGCTGATGGGAAACTTCATTTATTTCCCTGAGTTACGGGTGACCTCATAACTCATGAGTAGTGGAACGAGGCGGAGTTATGAAAGTCATGAAAGGTCATCAATAACGAGTGGAAATAAATGAGTTAGTCTATTGTATTTTCTGTTTGCGTGCATTGCCCCATGATAAATGTGACGGTGATTTGGGGATGGTGAGGCTGGGAGGGAGCCCAGGAGGCACGGAGCACCCCACAGAAGTGCCGCCAGGACCCCAGCCCTGACCAGGGTTGGGGGGGGGCACCCTGCCTAGGACACGGGGCCATCTTCTCCGTCACAAATGGGGGATGAAGAAAAGCTGCTAGCTGAAGCAGAAAAGAGGCCGGGAAGGTGCCAGCACAGCTGGGGAGGTGACTCGTTGTCCCGGTCGCTTAGGCACCATTGCCATGGAGTAGCACACCCTGTTTTGCGCAGGGAGAGGGGGGTGTCGCTGATACAGGTCTGCAGAGCACGTGCAAAACCTGAGCAAGGATCAAAAGACTCCAGCAGTACCAGCTCAGAGGACTTATAGTGTAATGTAATGCATGAAGGTGCAGAAAGCCTTTCGGTGACATTTCTTGTGTTAGGCTGTTAGTTCAGTGGTCATATACCTTAACCCGGTCCCCAGTCTCCTCTCTGACTGGTTTTTCAGGTTCAATGGTAACGGTCCCTACTCTGTCCTTCTGCAAACCCTTGCAGAAGCCAAGGTCAAAAGAAGGCATGATGACCACTGAAAACTCAAACCTTGCTCCCATTTTAAGACGAGCACTCGGAGAAGGCAGCTGTGTGTGTATAGCTATTCCACCCATAATGGGATTATAAAGTAATCTCAGAGAGGCTGGAAGAGTAACCTTGGGAAATAAGGCATGTATCTGGTTCTGGTTCAGATACGCTGTGTAACTGCAGCTAAATAACGTCTGTCACTGCCTCAGCTCACCATCTGTAAAGCAAGGATTTTTATGTTCTTTCCATAAAGGAATATTACTTGGGAGAGAAAAAAACCCAACTATGAATTGTGCAGATATTCTTGTCCTGGAGAACCAGCCACAGAGCAGTACTCGAATGGAAAGTCACTAGAGGAAACTAAAAGAACAGTATTTTGATGAGTCAGTTAAAGAGCCAACACTCTTCCTGCTGACAGAGTATTGAACTTCAAAATTTGGTTAGAAGGCACTGTTTTGCTGACAGTACTGTCTTTCAAAGGACATGCAAAATCAACACCTGACCATCTGTAGTCATTTAAGATTCACCCATAACATTTTTTGTAGTAGAGGGGTTGTTGTTAACCTTGGCATCCTGGACAACTGCCAGCTTCTCCCACTATATAAGTCATCAAACATAAACTACTCACATCCTCTTCTGTCATGAAATACCCTTTGGAGTTCTTGGACATTTGTTGCATTGCATGCCTCAAGAGCAAGTGCAGGTCTGCATCTCCCACTGCAAATTGCAGCAAACTGTAAGCTTCAGTAAAATGGTCCGCGTAGTCCTGGAGTGAGGCCACTTCAGCCCTAAAGTGTTCCCGAGGCTGTGTTCACAAGAGCCCATCCCGTGCAGGTTTTTCTGCTCTGGCAGGTGGGACAGCCGGGTTTCTCCTTGAGGTGGTCTTCAAGGACGTACATGGCTGATGTCCAGACCCCTTGTGCGATGAGAGACGAGGAGGGAGGGATCTCCTGACTTTTAACTTCCAACCTCTGTAACCCTGCAGGAGACAAGCGTGCTTTTTCCTTAAACATGTAGCATAAATTTCACTGAGCAGTTCGTACCCTCAGGTATTGCTAGGTGAAGAAGCTAGGAAAAAATAGTTTTAAGCAAGTTTCCACACTGCGGTAGGCAGTATTACAGAAGATCAACATGAAATATTTCTATGCCTTCTTGCTTGAAAGTATCGGGGAGTACTGCTTTACCTGGTTTAGTGTCCTTGGCTTTTCTCCTTCCTTCAATCATTGTTGTGTAACTTGGGAATGAAGGCTCCATTCAGTCTGAAGGGAGCAGTTCTGCAGTGGTTTATGAATGCTTTGTTTGTTCAAACATCTGAAATATATTGCTCTGAATCATTAAGAGCCTTTTTTCACAGTATGTCCCTGACTTCAGTTCTTCATCCTTGACGTTTCCTATATAAGCATTGCTCTTGATTTATACTAAGAGTTAATGATTTGCGGTGCATGAAGTATAATGAGATAGCCTTGTCTTCAGAGGGGGGGACTTAAAATTACAGGCATATCTTTAACTTGGGGCAAGGAATGGAAATGCCTGTGCAAGTCAGTGCTCGGTGCACACCTCGACACACCGCCGATGTTCTTCCTTTTCAGATGCAGTCGGTGGCTGGCGGCAGGGGGACAGCCAAAGCAGGGACGAGCAGGGTTCATTCATTTCAGAGAGCGCTCGAATAGTTACGGGACCTGATCCTATACTTCTGCTCCAATCTCTTTGGTGAGGTTTATCAAGCATTGCCCACAGCCCTTGCTGTGCTGTGAGCCCATGCAATGAGGGAACCGACCACCACCTTGCAGAAAGTCTGAAGGATTTTTCCCGAAAAGTTCCTATTGCCCACGGCTGGAGGTGAGGTTTGCCTTGCTCATGGCAGCGCTGGGCACGGCCATCCTCTGCTCTTAATGAAACGGGGGTGGAAAATTACAGTACTCCTTGATCTGACCTGGACTGAAAGAGAGGTGTCTGTTGGCTTTTGACACTAGTCGGAGGCATTTTCATTTGTGGGATGCCCTTTTTACAGGTTCAGAGGCAATCTTCTCAATTCCACATGTTGGCATTTTCCTGTCTTGGTTTATGTAGCCTTAGTAAGAGGAAGAGAGAAAAATAGTGGAAAAGACAGAAGTTAGAGGTTTGGCAAAAGATGAAGCACAACTGTAAGACAAATGAAAGAATATTCATGTCACCTGGTTCAAACAGCATAATTTAGCTGATGCTTATTAAATCCCTTCCACCTAGGGTTAAGTGCTACCAGAAGCACTCGGTCATGCACCTGGGGTCTTGCCAGAGACACAGGAATCCCAAATATTTGTAGCTGAGTTGGTCACCATAGTGAAAACATCTGAAAGCAGAATTCAGGGATAAGATATAAACAATTCTTCCCACAATAATTTATGACATTTTGGGGGGTTTTGGCAGTACCGCTCACAAGCAGGGAGACAAGGTTTGCTCTGCTTGACGCAAGTAATTTTATCTAACCGAGCCTTGGTTTCCCATTCTGTCTTCTGTCACTGTTGCATATTTCCATTGCAGCTCTCTAGGGCACGAACTGGTTTTTTGGTATGTCTTTGAACAAAGCTTTGCCCAGTGAACCCCTGACCACGGTGGGGCCCTTTTGGTGTGCTCTGTCTCACGAGCCATACATAAAATCCAAACCAAACTTTGTCAGGCATCATGTCTGGTGGACTAACTAAATAATAGCTCCATAAATTACCATTAGTTGTTTACCCAAATTAACAATAATACAGTTGAGCCAATAGAAGATGTAGGATTTGAGATTACTTTGAACAGGTATAAGCCACAAAGGACTACACATCAATTAAAGTACTGCAGAAGGCTTTTCACTGAATGCCCTGCAGGTATGTGTTATATCTTAGTGAACGGATGTCATGTTATGTTTGTGAAAATCATTTCATTATCAAAGCCATGATTTACACAATGGATAATATATACTGGTGTACACAAGCCAACCACTGATCTTATTAATACTTCTGTTGGCTGCAGGTTTTACGTTGGAATTTTTTAACTTTGACATTACCGTCGTGAGCAGTAGCTACACTTTAATGCTGTTTTCTGCAGTCTTCCTGTCACAGAGATATTATTTAGCAAAAGTAATTGAGCCATCAGTGCTGATGTTCTGCGCAAGATAGTGGCTTTTTATGATATACTAATTCGTACCTGACCTTTGGCGAGTGAATGAATATATTTTGGATGTTGTTTCTGTATCTCCGCACAGCTGCATAGAATAGAGGGGGAGGAAGGTCTGGCTGGAGCAGGCGAGGAAGGCTCTTGTTCGGGGAGGCACCGGCTGTGTCTTTAACCATTTCTGGTTAAATGTCTTTAACCATTTAATAAATGTCTTTAACCATTTCTGTGATTGGGTTGTGATGATGTGCACGTGGACTTGCAGTCTGAGAGAATTTCTGGGTTTTTTTCTTCACAATAAGAGTGAATTGTTTCTTGGAAAAACAGAGCATCTGGTTGATAATATTTGTGATGAGCACTGTGCTAAAGATCTTAAAAAGAAGCTATCCCCAGACTCTTGATGTGATGAATATTGTTGTTTGTGGCACTTGGCATATGGTGGCTATGCTGGCAAATAATTTAGCTTTAAACAAGCTTTCATTTGGCCCACTCAATTTCTGGGCTGTTGTAAATTAAATATATGTTTAAAGATGGTGTTTGTATTTAAGTTATAGACTTAACCAGCAATAAGTCATTATATATAGCGCAGTGTGCGCTCTTCAAATGTTCACTTTATTGAGCTGATCTTAATTTGTGATCATTAAATGTAAACAAGGCATTTACCTACTGCAATCAGCCTAAAAAGTCAATATTTAACAGCCATTACCAAAATGGCGATATCTAAGATTGTATTCTGTTAGTACAAGAGAAATCTCTGTGAGGTGGGCTGTAATCACCTGCCTAGGGGGGAGGTGGTGGGTAGCACAGAGCCATTTAATATCGCATACAAAGAGATAATGAGATATAGCTGGTGGAAATTGAGAAGGGAACAATTAAAAAATAGGGGGAAAAAAACCCGAAAACATTTTCATAGGAAAAAGGAATGGAAATGTGCCCGTTATTTTAAAAACTGTCTGTAATGGATGACGAAAAACACGTGGCAGGAGAGCAGAGGTGGGCTGAGGGCCGTAGGGGTGGGAGCGACCCAAGTGGGGCCGAGCTTTCCGACGCAAACTCAGGTGCAGTTTGCACAGACTCGGGGAAATACTTCTCAGGATTTGGCAGAGAAATTCCTTTGGGGAGAGGCGGCGGAGGCCGTCCCTGCAGAGCCGGGAGCGGGACCGTGCCACGTTTCGTCCCCATCCGCCCCCGCCGGACCCGGGAGGCGCGAAGGCGGCAGGTGTCGAATCTGGAGGCGATGGGAAGAGCTGAGCTGGGACGGCGGGGAAGGGAGACTGGGACCAGTCCTCCGTGGGGTGACTGGAGCTCAGCAGGGGTGGGAGGTCTCGGCCGGGTCGGAGCTGGGAGCGGGCTGGAGCCGAGCAGGAATGAGGCAGAAGGGCTGAAAAGTACTTTGTGCCGAATAGTCCCTCTCTGAGGCTGCGCGACTCTCTTAGAGCAAACGCGTCAAAGGTGCTCACGAGCGTTTCGGGAGTGGATTTAGCGGTGAAGGGTGTTACAGAAAAATCCGGGGAGAAATGAATCATTTCTGCCTTCAGAGCTACATTTGAATAGTTGAAAATAAGTTTGAGCATATAAGATAAGAAAAACAAAATGTCGAATAGCTGCTCTCTAAAGAAGCCCCGTCTGTTCTGTGCAAAACTAGCGTACGCTGACGGAATTCAGAAGGGCGCGCGTGCGACCCAAGTGATGCAGTCTGTCTCCGCTCTCCTTTCCTGCGATTGCTTCCCTTTGCAATCTGAATGTTCTTCTAATGCCAGGGGGGTTTATGTGACATAAGACTTATAAGCCTGAATGATAAAGAACAGCTTCTATAAATCATTTTGCTCTGCAGATTTAAAAGTTTCAAGAAGCTAGTGTCGGTCGGTACACAAAGTATGACTGGCCCCATTTGATTTTGCCAGCATATCTTGCTTTTCAATATGCTTTTTAATATGATAGTCCAGATGATTTGTTTTTCCTGTTACTTTCAAGGATGCAGCATTTATCATTCTTGTATTACTGGAATCTAAGTTTCTCACAGCAGTAGCTGCAAATCTCTGCTTCAAAGTATTTTTGTGTAATTAAATTTCAGTTTTATATGTGGATTTTATCTGTGAACCTCTGAGGGGTTTTAATGAGAAATCCACAGCCACGACACGCTTGTGGGTATTCGGGTGGCCGCTATTGCCATGGTTGCTGTGAAATCTTCTCAAACGTGTTATTCCTAGAATGGCCTGGAGACGTCTGTCTTTCCCACGGGGGAAACTGAGGCAGAGCAGGGCTCCCTGTCTTTCTGGGCAAGGACTTAAATCTGCTTCTCCTGCTGTCACCACTGCTCATCCCAATCCCTGGAGCTCTCTGCAGAGCTTTCTACTCCACCGGAGGAGCCGCCTCGGCGGCCCCGTGAAGCCTGTACTTACCCCTGCCCGGCTGGTCCCTTCCAAACCTTTCCTTGTCCACCCTGCAATTCCCGGTGGAGACTAAACCCATGGAAACGCTGCCGAGCTCCACTGGCTTTGAAATGCTGATGCAAAATTTTGTAAAAAAGGCCCAGCTGCCTGCCGTGCGTGGCGCGGGAGTGCTGATGAATTACCGGGCGCTTTCTTTGCGGTTGCTAAAAGGCTCGTAACTGCAGGGGATTCGGCTTGAAAAGGTTTAACCGGGAGAAAACCTGCCCACGACAATAGAAGTGCTGATAGCACGAACCGGGGGATTTTCTTTAGGTCCTGTTCTTTGCTCTTCGGTTTCCCTTCACCCTCCTCTCCAGAAAGAAATGTTATTTAATTACCTGTTTCGTTGCGAATTGCTGCTGTTCATCTGCACGTTTCTGACTTTCTCCCAAACTTTAGTTAGGCAGTTTTGAGTACGGGAAGGACATGGACGAGAGCGCTGATGCCGAAGTTTTTATCAACTAATGTATTTTTAAAATACAAGATGTTATCTGGAGAAAGGTTGCTGCAGAGCAACCTTGCTGTAACCTTGCACGATCCCCCAAGCCAAATTTGCCCCGGTCGTGTCAGCACCACGTCTGTCTATCACGGCGGCACGCGTTAAATTGGTCCGAAGCCTCACCCGCCGAGGCAGGACCGGCAGCACCGTTGGGACGAGGAGAAATGCATCCTCGAGGTGCCCGTTCAGCTGAGCCTCGGCATAGCTGGAGTCTCGATGTCCGTAATCCAGCTTTGCAGCCCGGGAGGCAGCATTCCCGAGGGATATTATGCAAGTCCCACGCCCAGCCGGGGGTGCATCGCATAAATATGTGGGTATGCCTTACAGCCACTCGCTTTTCGTTGCCTTGCTTTTGCCCTGCTTGTGTAACTCTGATTTACAAATGAAACGTGTTCTGATTTTATACTGCTGGCCTGGGACCCGGGTAGCTGTTTGTAAGGAAAATCACCACAAGCCTCGGAGAGAGGCTGAACTCTGACTTTAATGAAGCGAAACCCAAACGGGCGATGGCTGGACTGGGAGGCGAAGGCGGGGGATGAAACAGCTCCGCTTCTGGCTTGGGGTGGTGTGAGCCCAGGAAAGCAGAGTCCTTGCATTTATTAAGTATCCTGAGCGTAGCTACAGTCAGAAAAGATGCAAAATACGTATAATCACCACAGCTAAATTTGCAGTCATCCATAGAAAGAGCAATGAAAGCTCCATGGAAAATGTTACTAATGCTTATTTACAACTCGAAAGGTATGCAATCACTGACTGGGTTCTTTATGAACGCAGTAAATGTGGGAATATGAAAGAAATAAATATACCTGATTTTAAATGCTAGGAAAGTTTTTTACAAACACTTAATCTGAGGTTAAGCAGCAGCGTGGGGCTTTTTTCTAGGCTCCTTGTTTCCTAGTTCATCCATTTTTCAGTGTATCATCGCATTCGTTGCATAATGCTGGCCAAGAACTCGGAGTAAAATGAACGGAGAGGGATTGGAGCAGTCTGGCGCAGCCATTTTTGATGTCTCAGTGGTTTGAGACTATATGTGAATGTTTCTTGAACCCCAAATACCCCATGGCCTGACTTGTCTCTATTTTCAAAGTAATTTACGTACGCATTACAGTGGTTCCCACAAGTCATGCTGGACTTAATGGTCTGACAGTATTTCCATGATAAACCCTAGGGGTTTATAGAGCAGCCATAAAAATTCACTCCAGGGGGAAACTTGGCATGCCAGGTCCTCCACCAGAAGCTATCTTTTTCTGCCTTAAATCAGGTATAAATCAGTTCAGCTGCTGTAACTTACAGAACTTCTAAAAAAAAGTTCTGTGGTTTCATGTTTTTTGGTCCTCTGAAACTCTGAGATACTGTATTTTAAATACAGATAGTGGCTGTTCTTAAAAGTTTCATTGCTTTGAAAGAACCTGCCCATGCTAAAGAGTTCTCCGCTTCAAAGCAAAGGATTTTCTGAGGGCCTGGGAGAAACTTTTAAACTCCCGTGGTGGTAGTTGGTGAGTGATCTCTCCTTGTCCTTACCTTGGCCGGCTGGCGTTGGCTCTGTCGGACGGAGGGGAAGCTTCTAGCAGCTTCTCACAAAAGCCGCCCCCCCCCCATAGTCCCCGCACTACCAAAACCTTGCCAAGCAAACTTAATACGACCTTTTACGAGAGACAA